>PVKP010005553.1:0-88789 GCA_004027715.1 Plecturocebus donacophilus | reverse complement strand
TTTATTTTGTCCAACAAGAACGTAAGTATCATTGCCCCTAAACATGTGCAACAAGAACATAAGTATCATTGCCCCTAAACATGTGCAAGAAGAATGTAAGTATCGTTGCCCCTAAACATGAAACAAGAAAAGGTGTGACATCATTTGGAGAAATTCAAGAATTACCTAGACTCTTCCCTTAAGTGTTTTTCTAAATGGTGTGTTCTTTTACCTGAAAATATTGCCTATAATTCTATTAATATGAGTAATTCTTTTCTGACTCATACATATACACACAAAACACATACTAATGAAACAAGAAGTTACCTTTGAGTGAAGGGTATTCAGTCACAGTATCACCAGTTTTACCTTAAAAAACAAAGACATATACACAGAATGGTCAAGTGTGAGACTTAACTTTACAGAAACCAGACAGGAAGAAGGGTGAGTTTCACACTTAGGGAACTGCTGGTACATTCAGAACCAAAGAGAGCCTGGGATGGGGAGCCCTGGGAAATAGGCAAGCTGAGAGGTGGGAAATCATGCATGACCAATGGATGTGAACGATACTTAAATGGATAAAGAAGGATAGTTATAAAGTGACTCATTGATTCACAGGCACGTTTACAGGTGTCAAACAACGTAACATCTCCTCTTCTCATTTCGGGGTGCTGGTTGTATTGTCATGCATGTTTTTCCTCAGCAACACCTCCGCTCTGCTTACCCATACATGACATTTATATACACACACATTCACTTTCGAATTCCTTGCCCCTCGGCCACAAAAATTTCATTTTGAATGTATGTGGATTTTATGTCATTCTGGTTGAGGATAATCAGAAAAAGATGAAACTAGGAGATGGGGAGGGAAAAGGAAGACAAAACAGCAGGAGAAAACACTTTGCCAAAGCAGCCACAGGAGAAATAAAAGAAGCCCAAGTGCTCCCAGTCTTGTCTCAGGAAGGCAGTTCAGACATATGTGAAAGGGATTGATAGTGCCAGACCATAGTTCTCTCCTGGCGCTTGTTACCTTAGAACAGAGTTAAGCCCTGGGTCCTTGTGAACAGTGGAAGAGGGCTGACAAACACCTAGTCCCCTGTGGCAGACTGATGCGTTAAAAACGGTTACATGCAACCATTTTCCCATCTGAAGTATTCAAATTGCACGGTCTCTCTCATAGAATTAAAAATCAAAGTCATCATCAGAAAGACATTAAGTTTTTGGATGGAAGATCAGACTGAGGAAAAGGAAGTGCTTCTTAGAGTCTTACATGAAAACTGTCTGCCACAGAGCCCAATTTATAAGTATCTCATTTCAACCACAGAAGGAAAGAACGAAGGGTAAAATGGAGATACATCAAATAATATTTATACTCTCTGGATCTAATAAGTCATCTTTATAATTTTATTTTATGAGTAATAAAAATTTTTAAAACAAGCTTTAATTAACGAGGTTTACCTGAAACTTGTCTCTTCATTGTTTTTAGTCCCATAAGGTAAGGATCACATATTGGGGTGCCTTCCTGCCACAGCCAGGAAACCTAAGTAAATGAAACCTCTTAATTGTAAGGTGAAAGAGTGATGAGGATTGTGCTAAGTTTGAGAGCACATGCCCAGTTTTTTAAAATTCAATTTTCTTAAACCACTTGGTAAACCAAAGAAATAGGTCTGTGAGCCGCAAACTTTTCTCAGTCTGCCAGTTTTAACCTCTCAATGTCTTAAGTTCCTTAGCAGCAATGTTGTCTTGCCAGAGAAGCTTTTGGATCCTTGGGAAAAAAAAAGGCACTAAAATGGAAATACAAACAAAGCCAAACCTTGAACTTAAGGAAATATGTGTTTTCCTAGATTTGTGGCTTTCAACCTTCAATTTCTGATGTTATTTCTTTTTTTGAACCCTTTGTGCCTTTTTTTTTGTATTTTATATGTGTTGATACTTCAACAGGAAGCTTATAAGGATGATATCTACTTCTATGTGGCTTTATCAAAATGAATACTGGGGGACACAAGGTATTCTACTTGTAGACTGAAAACACAAACATGTACGTATGTGAATATATAAAACATACACAAACCCACAAACATATACACACATGCATTCACAGACATACATACATATACACACACAGATATACAAACATACATGTACACACACATACATGTACACATACAGAAATTCAGAAACACATGTGAGAAGTTTGCCAGGCTTTCTAAAATGTATGAAGGCCTCCGTAGGAGAATATTTTGGTATTTTGGTGTTTCTAGCGAGGGTGGACCAGAGTTTGTTTTTAGTATAGATCAGAGTCTGCCCAGAAGATTCCATATTGCTGGCCCTAGTGACCCTTATCAACTTCCCTGCATCTTATTTTGACCTTGCCTGTAGCTGAAAAACAAAAGCTGCTGCTCTTGTGACTCTAAACTGGAATTTAAGGGAAACATGGACCCATTTCTTCCTGATCATTACATCTCGCACTTTCATCCTTGTTCCCCTTCCTGAGTAGCAAGTATTTTTTAAGCAGAAACTTCCTTCAAATGATTAAATATGCACATGTCTTTTCCAATCCTTAGCTGAGGTGGCCTAAACATAGATGTATTAATTTGTCTTGCATTATTATATTAGTTCTGCAAATTACGTAAGTTGGGCAACACTCCAAAACACTTAAATATAACAAAACTAGAGCTAAGGTTTAGACTTAGAATTTCAGTGATTTTTTTAATTGAATGAAGACACGGATTTATTTTTATTTTTATTATTTTTTAAACTTTTACTTTACGTTCAGGGGTAGATGTGCAGGTTTGCTATATTGGTAAATTCATGTCACAGGGGTTTCTCCTGTAGATTATTTTGTCACTCCAGTACTAAACCTAGTACCCAATAATTATTTCTTTCTGCTCCTCTACCTCCTCCCAACCTTCACCTTACGTAGGCCCCTATGTCTGTTGTTCCCCCTTGTAAGACACTGATTTTAATAGCTATCAGATCATAAAGCCTGTTGATGTTAGAAAACTTTGTGAAGAAGTTATTGAAAATAATTATGCAAGTTGGGCAACAACTTGTTGACTTTGTTCTGTACCATATAGGCAGGAAGAATTTTATAAGTAAAATTGTGATTAAAACTTTTACACTATCTTAGATTAATTCCTGAGGTATGCAGTATCTTACAATGGCCTGCAATAATTCTGCCCCTTGTTATATATACCTTATCTATCATCTTCCTTAATTGCAGAAGAGAGCTGCACATATGATAGTTGCCACTGCCAAGAGTATGTTACATGACAAAAGTGAAGGGGATTTGCACATGCAATTATGGTTCCAAATCAGTTGAACTGAAGTAATCAAGTGGAAAATATTTAGTAAGCCTAATCAAGCAAACCTTTCAAAGTGGGTCTGGATGTCAGAGACTGTCCTGCTGGTCTTGGAGTAGCAGGCCACCAAGAGTTAGATAATCAACAGAAGTTAAATTTGCCAATGACTTTATGTCTTTGGAAGAGTATGCTAAACCTTAGATGAGACTCCACCCCCAGTCAACACCTTAAGTTCAGCCTTGTGAGACCCTAAGCAGAAGGGGCTCAGGTCATTCCCAGATTCCTAATTCACAGAGTTAGACAATCTATGTACGTTCCTTTAAACTGCAAATTCGAGATAATTTGTTGTACAGCAAATGAAAACCAACACAGTTCTCCTACTAAGTTTGCAAATACAGCAAAGCGTAACTATTTAACAGTTAAATAATACTAAAGTAAATCATTATAAAATTAACTCTTTATACTTCTTCTATTAATATTTTAATAATCAATACTAATTATTAAACATTATTACATATATAATAAATAATATCAGTTCAATTCTTGCCATGTACCTAGTCAGACATGCCAAAACATTCTTTTTCAGTGTGATAGATTAATTGCTAAAATTTTCCCATTTTTTACTCTCTTGGTATCCTTGCCCTAGGCTATTTGGCTTTGTATCTTTCATCAAGAGGTAGAATCTATTTACTGTATGGTGATGTGACTTGCTTTAGTCCATAGAATATCTTGGAAATGATGGTGTGCCAGTTTCAAGTCTAGGTCTTAGGGGAGCCTGCATGTCTCTGGTCTCTTGGGACTGTACCAAGAAAAACTTTAAGCTAGCTTGCTGTAGCCACATGAGACATGTGGACAAAGCCTAATGGTTCCAACTATCCCTGAGAGTCTGTTTTTAGCCAACTCTTCGCCTGATCATAGATACTTAAGCAATCTCAGTTGGGAGCAGCTGAGCCCAGTTGGGAGCCGCTGAGCTTCATTAGCTCCGCAGACCTATTCAGTGAACCCATAGGTAAGTAAGAAACAAAAAAATGTTGTTTGTTTTAAGCTATTATGTTTTCGTGCAATTTGTTGTTCAACAATATATTGGTTATAACTAATACATACAATAATGTTTATAGTAAAAGCAAACATCAAGATTGTGAGAATTTTATTTTGAATCTTTTTCATTTTTACAAAAGATAAAATAATAATTATACAATATATCCTGATATAATTACTGTATACTAAGTATAACTTTATCATACTTACTGTACAATAATAAATTTAAAATATCAATTTCAATATATGTTTTACACACTCATTATTTTGTAGATGCTTTATGTGATTCATAGATGCAAACGTAAGATCCCTGTCCTCACTAACTGCTAGCCACAGAGTCAGTAACAGGGACATTAAATGTTACAAAGGCTTATCAACAATATGATGCTTAGATGTGCTTCATTATAGTGTACACTATATTTTTCAAGTTGTTCAGCCACAGCGTGGAGATCTTCAGTAAGAAAACTCATTTTTCTTTGAAGACAGCTTATTTATTTTTATCTTGGATTTCTCTGAGCATTAAAAATGTTTTTCATTATTTGGGCCAAACATTGTCATCCTCTGATTTGTATAGACTGATCCTAGTTCTAGCTGCTGGGGGGTTTAGGGGTCATATAAAGCAGATTTATTTCCTGTTGCACCCAGGTGGTAGTACTTTGTCATGGCAGCCATTAGCAAACTCATACACCAACTAACCTTATAACACTACTAATTTTGACTAAATGTTCTAATGTGGCAAATACTTTGTTACCCAGAGCCATGCCTTCTATAGGTACTTGATTACAGGTATCTACAAATGACATTTTGGATAAATGTTTGCCACTGCCTGCCGTGAACTACGAGTTTCCCCTTTACGAGTGAAAACAAAGTCATTATGTCTTTATTATACTCAAAACAGAGAATCACAGCCAGAAAATTCAGAACTAATTAAGGAGAGAATCTTAAGATTCTATTTCTCTAGGATCACTCTGGTACCAAATTCTGTTCTGTTTAAATCGGTTAAGAGAAAGGAAGAGAGAGGGAGAAATGTGTGTGTGTGTGTGTGTGTGTGTGTGTACATAACACACACTCATGCATAAATATATATAATAGATTTTTTCATATATATAATGTTATTACCAGGATTTGCTCTTGCACAACTGAGGAAGTGGGTTATGCAGCCTGTATAAAGCTGTCATCTTGGCTGGAGTTGAAGTTTACAGAGCAGGAAGTCAGGAAGGGAACATGCATGTAAGGTGGTGAAATCAAGGGCAAGCTAGAATTCACAAGCATTAATTAGAACCTGATGAGGACAGACTGAAATTCATGTTATTTGTTGCTGCTTCTGACTCTAGTGACAAGTATATTCTGAAGAAGCTGGACCTTTTTGTCATGGAGATGAAGACACACACACACACACACACACACACACACACACACACACACACACACACAGGTCTGGTCTAGAAGTCAAAGAAGCTGAAAGAAGACCTAGACCTAAGGGAAGATAGAGAGAAGTTGCAGACAGCCACGGCTTCAAGTCAATGAGATGAGTGAGCAGATCAGCAAAAGTCTCTATGAGCTGCAACATAGCTTCTGCTTTTCTTCCTTACTGCAAATAACCCTACAGTCTTCATTTGTCCCTCAATTGCTATTTAATTCTACTCTAAATAGAAACACACAGGAAAGGAAATTCTGGAATATGTAGTTCAAGTTCAGTCTTAGTTCAACTCAGTTGTAGTTCAAGTCAGCCTAGTTAACACATTACAATGTCATCACAAGGATCAGGGCTTTTTACGAACTAGCCTAAGGTGTCACAGTATAAACTTAGGGTGTTTTATCGACCTAATCTATTGTGGCTTCCACCTCTCTGTTCTTCACAATCCCATCAGGAATAAAAAACCTAACATTTCATGAGGATAATTATCAAATAATTTGTGGTCATATTTTAAATGCTACACAGTAGATGTGTGTGTATGTGTGTTAGTGTGCACACATGTATGTGAGAGAGGGAAATTGACTGCATAGAAAATATGTTAAAATGTTGGAATCTGGGGAATCTAGGTGCATGAAGAAGAAATACTGTTTGTACTGCTCTTACAGCTTTTTCATTATTTTAAATTCTTGAAAAGAACAACATGAGAGAATAGAGGTAGCAACCTAAGGAGAAGCAGATGTTTACTCACGTGTAAAAAGTCCGTTATTTTTCATTATCGTGTGGTTTTAACAAATTGTTTGGAGAGTTAATGTGAAAAAACCTAAGCATGTCTTTACTATTTTTGTGTCTGATAGCTTCCCAACCAAATGTCACTGGCTTGACAGTGCAAAAGAGAATTGTGCTGAATGTGTATTTAATTTGAGCAAGTAGATTAGCTTAGGCATTTAAATTATCTAGTTACTAAAATAATCTGCTATTTTTCTTCTAAACAGAAAAATATCAGCTTTATATAGCCGCATTTTCTAAACTTGAGGATACATTTAAGGAATTTCTGCTAAACAGATGTTTTCTTCTTTGCATGTAAAGTGGGTCAGTTAAAATTTTGTAATCCAGCATTTCATGTCTCTCAAATAGACTTGTTTCAGTGATTTGATGAAAATTTGCTAATTTACCAAGTTAAATATTTTTCAGAGTGATAAAAATTTTAATCTTTTTCTGATTGATTCTTCTGTCACTCTTTCAGTTTCAGCACGAATGTCAGGGCCCCCTGAACTGTTTGCAATCCTGCTCCTCTTTCTCAGATAGTTCAGAATTACAGCTTTCGTCTAGGATTGAATGTGGTCATTTCAATCATTTTCCATTCCCTGAAGAGACTATAATTCTCTTATAAAATGCTTGTTAGGGAAGACATCAGGAATTCAGAACAATTTTATTTTCTGCTTATCTTCCAAGGGCCATGAGATCAGGATCCAGATGTTCTGACTCAGCCAAAGGCAAGCCTGTTCTCTGGCAAAGGCAAATTGAGATTATGCATGTAGGAGACAAAGAGGAATGAGAACACATATGACAGACATACCAGCATAGCCACTTCTAATATATTTACTGAGACAAAGCACATAAAGACTTGTTAGAAGACTGAAGCGTCCTTTGTAACCATTGTAAATGCAGTTGAAAAATAGAAGATTACATCACAAATTGAAATAAGCATAGCAGGGTTATTGAGAAAATAGGTTACCTTATTTCATGCAGTTGGGAAGGTTCAAGTTAGAGTAGTAGCAGGGAAAGATTTTAAAAGCATCATTCCACTTGTTATTAAATATGAATCATCCTCGCTCTCGCTTCTTTGCTCATTTTTTTCCTCCCCAAGCTCCCTCTTCCTGTTTCTATGATTTTTTTTTCTGGCTTCCAACCAAATGCAATGTTATCTGAAAACAGCCGTTTTAAATTTGTTTTCACTTATTTTTCTTTCTTTTTCCACAATTGCATTTGCTTGTATTGAGAACATATCCCAAGAAGAAAAATAAAAATCAGTTTGTGTTTTAATTTTTTGAACAATAAATACAACTACTATTAAAGCATTTGTGATCTTTTCTGGTTCATCTCCTCCATGTCTCCTTCTTTGTTCATTCCAGCTTTCTGTACACATGGTTCATCACATCATTCAGGCTTATACCCAAATGCCATTTCAGAAAGCACAAGCTGTTCAACATGTTACCTAAAGCATGATTCAATTTCAGGTAAATTGTTTTAGAATGAAATGCTTCACTGAAATTTTAAAATCTAATGCTAAATATGGCATCATCGTAATGGTTTATAAGAAAAATACTTTTGCACATGCATATGCAAAGGTCTATAAAACAATAGTTAGGAAGAGTTTCCATTTTTAAATAAGACAGAGTGAAGAACAAAACAAGCAACTTTTGTCAGTAACCCTCAGCTTACTTGGAGACTTGCCAAGTACTATAAGAATGCTGAGTTTTGTATTCCTAATTAGTGTGGGGCATAATGTGCCTTGCTGTCAATTTCCACACAAGGAATGGCTTACTGATTCTGACCCTTCTTTCAGCTGAGGGGTTACTACTCATGAAGTTGATAAAGCTGTGAACGATGTTAGGCAAGTAAAGCTCAGCTGGCTTTTATTTTGAAAATTTTCTTGGAAGAATGGTAACCTCTATCAAAGAGGCCATGCCAGGCAGGATAGCTCTAGTGATTGTGTGTGTGTGTGTGTGTGTGTGTGTCTACATATATATATATATATATCATATATTTATTACATATAATATATAAAATAGGTATATGTTAATAGTATATATTATACATCTCATCTATATTATATAGCTAATATATGTGTGATATATATATCTGATATATATGTATATGATATATACATATGTGTGATATATATGTATATCTTCTATCTGGTATTAGTTTATATATAATATCAGTGACATATTCAGTATATTGTATATTCTGTGTGTAATACCAGTGATATTATTAACTAGTCCTGGAGGCAGTTAAATAGAGTCGGTTTGAAAAAAATTTGTATGTCAGACAAATTAAACTTAAACCTCTGTTCCTTAATAAGCCATACTATTTCAAACTTTAAAAAGACTGTAATGATCATCTAGTCTACTTGTCATCAACTAGGGAATGAACCTCTTTTATATGTTTTCAGTAGGTACCCAACCCATTTCTACTTGTTACAGTCTTTGGACTGTACACTTTGGAGTCAGATACACTTGGCTTTACATACTCACTGCACTTCTTAGCGCTGAGATCAGGGGAAACCTTCTAAGTCTGTTTTCTTCATTTAAATGAGGGTAATATTAGCCATTTCATGGGTTTCTGGGGATTCTGCAAGGTAATATATTTAACATACCCATTATAGAGACCAGTGCAATAGTTATTTAAAAAAATAAATACAAGTTTCTTCATCCATTCCTTCCAGTTCTGGGAAGGTCATTAACTTCCCAATCATTAACTTCCCAAGTTTGCTCCATTGTTGAACTGGAAGAGCTGTTAGAAAGTTCTTTCTTATACTATAATCTGCCTTTCTGTTATTCTCATTTGTACTTCTCAGTTGTGTCTTTGAGCTTCCCAGAAGCAGTTTCTGCCTATTCCCATAAGTCAGCAGGTATTATCTGAAGGTGGTAGGATCACCCGATTGTTATCTAGGATATATATTCTCAGTTACTTTTACTAATTTTCAATTGATACAGTTTCTGTACAGTGTAACTGTACAGTCTGTTAAAGCAAACTATCACCCGAGAAGGACTCTGTACTTCTATATTTGAGTCCTTGTGGATGAACTGTAACCTAGCTTAAGAGTCAGTCAAGATTAAAAACTTAACTTAGGAATATGCACCTGTAACAATAGCTAAGTCCTGGCCAATCCCAGCTGCTATACTTAAACAATTCATAAACCAATGAGTGTTCATACTGTGTTCAAATAAGGCAAATGCCGAGCTGTAACCAATCCAGCCATTCTGTATCTTGCTTCCAATTTCTGTACGTTAGTTTCCTTTTTTTTGTCTATAAATTTTCCACCACATGACTGTGGTTGTGCTGGATTCTCTGTGAATCTGCTGTGATTTTGGGGCTGCTTGATTTGTGAATCATTCATTGCCCAATTAAACTCCTTTAAATTTAATTTGGCTGAAGTTTTTCTTTTATCAAGTCCTATCCTACCGGACAAAATTAAGTAGCTGAATGACCCAATCTCTTCTTCCTCAAACTATCCATAGCATCCCTCTGAATTTCTGAATACTATATTTAAATTCATTTATGATTTAGCTATTTTTAATTTACATTCAATTTTTAATCACATAAAACCATAGTGATTTTCATGGGAGAACCCATTGGAATTGTATTATGTGACTTCTTGTCATTATCACACAAATGCAAGCATGAGTCCTAAATCTAGCTCTGTATTAGTCCAGGTGCTCTGGAGGAACAGGACTAATAAGATAGATGTATGGCCGGGTGTGTTGGCTCATGCCTGTAATCCCAGCACTTTGGGAGGCCGAGGTGGGTGGATCATGAGATCAGGAGTTTGAGACCAGCCTGGCCAATATGGTGAAACCCCGTCTCTACTACAAATACAAAAATTAGCTAGGTGTTGTGGCACATGCCTGTAATCCCAGTTACTCAGTAGGCTGAGGCAAGAAAATTGCTTGAACTCGGGAGGCAGAGGGTGCAGTGAGCTGAGATCATGCCATTGCACTCCAGCCTGGGCAACAGAACAAGACTAAGTCTGAAAAAAAAAAAAAAGATTAATGTATATATGAAAGGGAGTTTATTAAGGAATACTGAATCACAGGATCACAAGGTGAAATCCCACAATAGGCCATCTGCAACCTGACAAGAAGGAAGCCAGTCTGTGACCCAAAACCTCAAAAGTAGGGAAACTGACAGTGCAGCAATCAGTCTGTGGCTGAAGGCCCAAGAGCCCCTGGCAAACCACTGGTATAAGCCCAGGAGTTCCAAAGCTAAAGAACTTGGTGTTCAATGTTTGAAGACAGGAAGCATCCAGCACAGGAGAAAGATGGAGGCCAGAAGACTCAGACAGTCTAGTCCTTCCATGTTCCTCTGCCTGCTTTTATCCTAGCCACACTGACAGCTGATTAGATGATGTCCACCCAGATTGAGGGTAGGTCTGCCTCTCCCATTCCACTGACTCAAATGTTAATCTCCTTTGTCAACATCATCGCAGACACACCCAAAAACAGTAATTTGCATCCTTCAATCAATCAAATTGACACTCAATATTACCCATCACAAGTCCACCCCTTGTCGACTTGAACCCATATACATCTCCTGAAATCATATATTAACTTCAAATAAAGACAATAATAAGGTCATAATTATGTCTAGCATAATAAACCTATCCTTGTACAACCGGAAACACATCAATCCCCAACCCAGATGCGATTACGTAAAGTTAACAACACTTAAATTCTGACATGAAGTCAATAAATCTTACATCACATGACAAAGAAAAAAGAAAGGAAATAAAATGAATATATGTTAGTACAAGTATATACCTGCACACACATGTTCTTAAAAAAAATAAGAAGGAAATACTCATGACAATTATAGTCCTCTTTTCTGCTACTGGTCATGTTGTTGTAGCTGGTATTGGTGACGACCTTCTTCTACTACCCATTCTATATTCTTTTTGCCTTCAGCAAGCAACTCAGCAGTCATGGTTTTTTACCTGGTGGAGTGACCCCGAACCTTCATTTCTGAAGGATCTGAGTCATTTGTAGCCTTGCCCAGTTTGGGCTGTTGTAGTTTCCCATTGATCTTAATCACAGGGCATAGTAATATTAAGAGATTTCCTAAGGGCTCTTCTGTATTCCACCCATACTCTTCTTTACCTCCACTGGGGAGTAGTAGATTTGCACAGCAGCCTGAATCTGTTGCAGAGCCTTCTCCTGTTCTGGACCCCACTGAAAGCTGGCAGCCTTTTGGGTCACTTGACACATGGGCCAGAGTAACACACAAAAATGAGAAATGTGTTGCCCCCAAAATTCAAATAGGCCCAGTAGACATTGTGCCTTTTGGTTGTAAGAGAGGCCAAAGAAAGCAACTTATCCTTCACCTTAGAAGGCATATCTCAACAGGTCCCACAACACTGAACCCAAGAATTTTTACTAAGGTAGAAGCTCCCTGAATTGTAGTCAGATTCATTTCCCATCACCTGGCACTCAAATGTCTCACCCATAAGTACAGTGTGTTGGCTACTTATCACTTGATTCAATCAGTATGATGTCATTAATGCAATGAACCGGTGTGATATCCTGTGGAAGGGAAAGGCAATCAAGATCTCTGCAAACAAGATTATGGCACATAGCTGGAGAGTTGTTATATCCCTGAAGTAGGACAATGAAGGCTTATTGCTGGTTTTGCCAGCTGAGGGCAAATTACTTCTGGTGGGCCTTATGGACAGGTTTGGAGAAAAAGGCATTCACCAAGTTAATGGCTACATACCAGGTACCAGAAGATTCATTAATTTTCTCAAGCAATGAAATCCACATCTGATACAGCAGCTGCAATTGGGGTCATACTTGGTTTAGCTTATGATAATCCACTGTCGTTCTCCAAGATCCATCTGTCTTCTGCACAGGCCAAACAGGAGATTTGAACGGGGATGTTGTGAGAATCACCACTCCTTTATCTTTCAAGACCTTGATGGTGGCACTAACCTCTGCATTCCCTCCAGGGATGTGATATTGTTTTTGATTTACTCTTCTTCCAGGTAAAGGCTGCTGTTGATTTTCCGTGTAAGTAAAATGTCCTCTGGGTCAATAGAATGGAATATTGAAACCCATGAATGAAATGAATCATTATACACGTCTATCACTGCATACAGTAAAATAAATATCATTTGCATTGTTCTTTAGTCAGTGAACAACAGCCTTCCCTTTTCTTAGGTTTCATATGAAAGTTGCAAGGTTGACCGCTAACTCATTAAAGAAAAAATCAGAGATGAAGGTGAGGGATAATTATATACTTTTATGTGTATTTACATGAAATGTTAAATATTAACTACTCTTCTACTTTTCCGTTAATACTAACTCTAGCTAAGTCTGCAGAAGATATCAGTTATGATGCATTTTTAGTTATAATAATAAGTATAATTTAAAAGTGGAGTTTACATTTAAACTCAATTTACAGGCTGAATTATTATAAACAAACAGTAATTGTTTGAAAATTGAAACATTAAATCTCTAACATAATATATTTATATAATTAAGTAGGAATAATAATTATGGAGTGAAGAGTGGTATATATCTTTTAAAATAGAATTTTAATAATAATAGCATTGCTGGAAGTACAATTTCTTTAAAAAAAAAGTCGGCTTGTTCTAAGCAAGATTTGTCATTCTTTATAAATAGAATACAGGAGTTCAAATGTAATACTTCTTAAATTAAACTTTGAAATCAAGATTAAGATACATTTGATAAAAGAAAAAAAAACTGTGACTGCTTTGAACTTATTTAAATAAAAATATCCTAGATGATTTATACTCCAGGAAACTGAAAGCTAGACAAACAAACAGTGAAGATATATTTGTCTACCTGATCTAAAATTAGCTAACATCTTTTAAAATATAACAGAAGCTATTGTCAACAATACTTAATTGCTTCATTCTTTTCCTTATTGACTTGATTCCCTGACTTTATGTTATTCACTAGAAAGTTTAGTGCCGTTTTATTTTCTTTTCCAACAATTTCATCTGAAAGAGGAAGCATATTGAACAAATGAATGCACATTTCTTTTTTTTTTTTGAGACAGGGTCTCACTCTGTTTCCCAGGCTGGAGTGCAACCTCCACCTCCCAGATTCAAGAGATTCTCCTGCTTCAATCTCCTGAGTAGCTGGGATTATAAGCACACACCACCACAACAGGATAATTTTTGCATTTTTAGTAGAGGTGGAGTTTCACGATGTTGGTCAGGCCGGTCTTGAACTCCTTACCTCATGATCTGCCTGCCTTGGCCTCCCAAAGTGCTGGGATTACAGGCGTGAGACACTGCACCTGGCCACCCATTCTGTTTAATTGGCTTTCTCATGGGCACATGTTCATCCTCCTAGATTGGATGCTGTTAATTCCACAGAGCCCATTTGAGATAATATGATCTTGACACTGACATTAGAACTTTGCATGCCATTAGTCACAGTGATTGTTCGGGAGGACATGGTATCCAACACAATGCAATGAGACTCAATGCAAGACTTTAGAGAACAATTGGAAAAAGAAAAGTCCTTTCTGCTAAGGGATGCTGTAAAGAGAAGGTATATTTCTGGATGATTTTGCAAGGATCTTATTACTAGAAATTGGAAGCCTATAGGAAAAGAGAGAAAACAGAAAGAGTATCCAATGTAGAGTCAAGACATAGATAAAACTGAAGCTTGAAAGCTTTGGTTGACTCTCTTGGTACCAGCTATCTGGATAAATTCTACATTTTGCTTTTTGTTTTTGTTTCTTTTCTTAAGGTGGTTTGAGTTGAATTTTCTATTACATGTAACAATAAAAGGCTCAACACACATGTAGCTCAACTTATAAAACTTGGAATAACTTGTCCCAGTGATACTTGCTGGAAAATATGGCAGTATTGTTCCAAGTCCAATTTATGCCAAGGCCTGGGACCCATAAATATGACCGCAGTTCAGTCATACAGAGTGACAGTTCTGTCTGCTATGTATTTATTTACATTATAGGACTGGTGTCTACACAGTCTTTTAAGTGTTGAATTATTGTACTGCTCCCTATTTCTCTCTTAAGTTCTCTTAACATTTGCTTTGTATATTGAAGTGCTCCATTAATGGGTGTACATATATTTACAATTGTTATATGCTCTTGAGATGATCTGACCCCTTTATCATTACATAACGAATTTCTTTGTCTCTTGTGACAGTTTTTTACTTAAAGTCTACTCTGTCTCATATAAGTATAGCATTTAGTGGTCCCTTTTAGTTAGCATGTGAATGGAATATATTTTTCCATTCCTTCACTTTCAGCTTCCCTGTACCCTTAAAGCTATAGTGAGTCTCCTGTATGGACCATATAGTTACATATTGTCTTTTCATTCATTTTAGTCACTCTGTATCTTCTGGTTAGAAAATATAATCCATTTACATTTAAATAAATTATTTATTTACCTTACTATTGGCACTTTGTTGTTTTCTGACTGTTTTGTAGTTTCTTTTCTTCTTTCTTCCTCTCTTGCTGTCTTTGTAATTTGATTTTTCTTTTTTTTTTATGTAGTGTTATGCTTTCTTTTCTCTTAATCTTTTGTGTACCTACTACACATATTTTTCTTTATGGTTATCTTGTGGCTTACATAAAACATTTTTATAATTGTAACAGTCTGTTTTAAGGCAATACTAACTTTGACTACATATAAAAACTGTATATTACCTTCTCTCACCACATTTTATGTTACCAATGTCACAGTTTACATCTTTTGTATACTATGTATCCATTAACAAATTAGCATAAAATTATTTTAATACTTCTGTCTTTTAACCTTTCTACTACAGTTAAAAGTAATTTGTACACCATTCTTGATGCATTAGAATATTTTGAATTGGAATTTATTCTTGCCTTTACACTGAGTTTTATATTTTTACATGTTCTCATGTTGTTGGCTAACATTCTTGCACTTTAATTTGAATAACTCCTTTTGTCATTTATTGTCAGGCATGTCTGGTGGTAATGAAATCCATCAGATTTTGTTTTTCTGAGATATTTTGTCTCTCCACTTCTAAAAGTCAGATTTGCAGAGTATAATAGACTTATTGGCAGATTTTCTTTTTCTTTCAATACTTTGAATAGATAATCTCACTCTCTCCTGATTTGCAAAGCTTCTACTGGAAAATTTGCTTATAGCCCTCATGGGGGTTTCCTTCACATGTGAAGAGTCACTTTTTCTTTCTCTATTATAAAAGCTTATTGTATTTTTGACTTTTGATAATCTGATTATGGTGTATCTGGTGAAGATCTCCTTTAATTCTATCTAACTGAGGGTCTTCAAGCTTCATATATCTGGATGTTCATTTTCCACTTCAGATTTGTGAAATTTTCTGTCTTTATTTCTTTAAATAAACTTTCAGTCATTTTCTTTTTCGTTGTTGTTACTTCTAGAATTTTCATAATGCATATATTGTTTGCTTGATGTTCAGTTGTAACTTCTGTTGCCTTTCTTCACTCTTTTCATTCTTTTATCTTTCTGTTCTGTTGACTGGGGAATCTCAAATGACTTGTTGAGCTCCCTGAATTTTTCTTCTGTTTAATCAAATACAGATGGTTCTCAAATTACAGTGGTTTGACTTACAACTTTTTGACTTTAAAATGGTGCAACACCATCACAATTTTGGTATACTTTAAATTTTGAACTGTGATCTTTCCCAGGCTAGCAGTAAGTGGTACATGAGATGTTTGACACTTTATTCTAAAATAGACTTTGTGTTAGATGAGTTTGCCCAACATGGGCTAATTTAAGTGTTCTGAACATAGTTAAGGTGAGCTAGATTAAACTGTGGTGCTTGGTAGGCTATGTTTATTAAATGCACCTTTTACTTACCATATTTTCAACTAACAATGAGTATATTAGAATGTAACATTGTAAGGTGAGGAACATTTGTATGCTGTTGAAGGTTTCTAAGACTTTTTTCTGTTCAGTTATTATGTTATCCAGCCCCAGAATTCCTGCTTTGTTCTTTTTTTATAGTTTCTACCTTTTTGTTAAACTTCTTTGTTCATGTGTTGTTTTTATGATTTCACTGATTGTCTGTCTTCCTCTGTATATTACTGAGCCTCCTTAAGAGAATTATTTTGAAGTATTTGTCAGTCAGTTCATATATCTCTATTTTTTAGGGCTAGTTACTGGTTCCTTTATTTTTTTCATCTTTTGGTGATGGCACATTTCCCTGATTATTTGACATTCTTTTTGCTTTGCAGTATGGTCTGTGTATTTGAAGAAGTAAGCACTTCTTCTAGTCTTTACAGACAGGCTTCAGCAGAGAGAGTCCTTCACTGATCAGCCCATGTAGATATTCTAAGAGGGGTGGTTCTGGGATATCTGTGTGTACCTGCTGCTGGAGTCCTTGAAACAGCTGACCTTGTACTCAATAAGTAGATGAGCAGCCCTGGCTTTTGGGTCCACAGGGTCCAGCCTGTTGCCTGGGTCTGTAGGAGTAGGCATTTAGGCTGTGACCACTGGGGCAGACATGGAATTTGGGTTTGTGTAGATGGGCCTGATGTCTCGGTCCACAGGGGTGAGTGTGAAGCTTGGGTCTACAGTTACAAGCCTGGATTCTGGGTACATGGGGTCTAGTGTGTTGCTGGGGTCCACTGGGGTGGATCTAGTAACTGTGTTCACAATGATAGAACTAGCGTCTAGGTCCATTGGTGTGGGCCCAGAGCCTGAGTCCATGAAGGCAGGTCTGAGGCCAACATCCACAGGGGCTGGCCTGAACCTTGAGGCTGCAGGAGCTATCCTGGCACTGGCGTGGGTCTGAAAGCTGGCCCTGCAGGGGCATGGTAATGAAGACCACAGTGAAATTACATGTTAACTTCACTCTTCTTCCCCTATTTGGAGGATATCACTTTTGGCACTGTGCTGTGTTAAGCAGGCTTGGGGGAGAGGTAATGTGAGCAATGTGAAACTGTACTTACTACCATCTTCGATCCATCTTTTCTTATTTCTGTACTCCAGGTGTTACAATCTGTCATATGGATTCCGTAGCTCTTGGTATTTTCAAGCGTGAATGGTTGTTTAAATTGATGTTTTTGTGAGGAGAGCTGGAAACTTCCTTTTTATCATCACGTTGATATTACTCCTTCAATATTATTTTTAACAACAGAAAGAACAGAGGTCAAAATATTAACATTTAGTTTACTGTAAATAGTGTATACATAGAAGATTATTGTGTTATATTTGTTCTTGTTGGAATTTGTTTACTTTTTAATGTGCTAAAAGATCATCAATGGGAGAACAATTACTTATACTAGGTTAGAGATTTATTTATCATCAAATTAGTTGTCAAGAAGGTTTACAGTAAATTAAAATATGTAGTAATTTTAAGGAAATAAATAGCATGACCTTATGCAGTACTTTTGGTTTTGTTAGTAGGATGATGAATAATTTGATGTAACTGGAAATAGATGGTTAAACATGAACTATAATAATGAAAACACAATTTGTATGGGAGGTGCAAAAATCTGGTGGCTACCACAAAACTCTAGCATAATGTTCTTATGTATTGGCTGTGTGACCCAGGATACAATATTTGTATTTAACTGTGGTCCTAAGATATTGTGAATGGTTGCTTTAGTAAACCTGGGATATTATAATTGCATTTCAAAATGTATGCAGCTGATTTTAAGTATTAAGAAATTATAGCACTTAACAGTAAAATTAACAGCTACTAAAATTACTTTTCAACTGGAATTTGGTAAAGAAATGTATTTACCCTTTCCCGTTTTCTCAACTTACATTAATGTCAAATGATAGAACTTCTATTTCCTTAGAATTACTCAATAGATTATGGTTATATCTGTAATTTTATTTGTTCTGGGTGGGATTTTAGATTAGACTTTACTTGAAGTAGCAGTATGCCTGCTTTTAAGAATGTATTAAACTTCATTCAATTTCTATACAAATTTTTATAATTAAATGATTTTTTGTTATTATATCAAAGGATAGTAATGGTATTGACATATTTCCCATTGAAATTAATAGTATGCATTTACAGTACTTTTCCAAGTAAAAGCCCTTCTTTTAATAAATCAGGGCATCTGTTCATTTATTTTATAATAATAGATTTCAAAAAGGGCCAGAAGTCCCAGCTTTATTTTACTAAGAATACCCAAATGGATTTACCAATGGATATCCAAATTGGTTAAGTGGCTTGCCCAAGTTAACTGCTTTTTAAGCTTTCCTAAACTGACCCAGCGCTCAGAAATGCTTGTGAAGCTTTAATCCAGAATATCTTTGGCATGTCTTCTAAGAATGAGCTTTGAAAAAAATGTAAGTATGCTGGAATAATGATGTACTCAGCTTTTTATTTTCCCAGAAGGTTTAATATATGAAGGAAATGAGTTCTAATAGCAGAATTATACATTTATTTGAAAAAGTTTGGTTTATGTGTATTTTATATACTAAGTTATAGTTAATTGTCATGACTCACATGTATAAATCCATAACATTCAAAATTGTTAAAGGCAATAGTGAATGGGTCATTTAAGAAATACAATAACATATTTATTCTATGAAAGACAAAACACACATGGCCAAAATGAACAACAAAATCAAAGTTAAGTATCAAAAGAGAAAAGGAGTTAGAGAAATGTTTTAAGAGAAATACTTTTTCTATTTAATGTTTCAAATGTAATTTTACAATAAACTTAAACTATAAAAATGTGTATTTCAAACACTATATGGTAATTTTCAAATCTTTTAAAAAGAAGCAATTGACAAACTGTGGACCAGGTAAAACCTGGGTGTAAAAGGAAAGTTAGTTTGCTGCCCATGAAGAGATTCATAACTTTGTATGGTAAAAGAGACACTGAGCAGCAGTGTATTAGAGTTCATATTACAGAGGAACTGGAGGTTTTGTAATGTGTCCTATTTTTCTCTGTCACGGGATAAGAATATTTTGATAATAGTGAAATTCTGACCGCATCACAACATGTATTTCTGGTGTTGAAACAAGACAACTAAATGGCTTTGGAAACGACTTGAATAGTTTTCAAACTACCCATGTATAATAACAGGAAAAGTGTATAGACAAAGGATTCGATAGGGAGTAAAAATAAATACAGTGTAAGCTTAGCACCAGAGATTTCAGGTCATGAGGATCTCTGTAGTGAGCCACACAGTTAAATAAATACAGTCTAAATAAACAAAGCTTAGTGCATTCATTTAAATACTTTAAAATATTTAAAATAAAAACATGGAGCATAGTGTATTTGTTGGTTAACGAGGAAAAGTAACAGGAAAAGTGACTCTGAAAAACATAGATGTTAATTTACGAAGTGTGAGGGCATCTCTAATATGTTAATAACATGAAAACATAATAATCCATCATTATCATGCTGAAGGAACTTTCCAAGGGTTCATTTCTTTACTTTTCTGTAGAGAGGTGGCTGTCAGGTTCCATTTTCTGAAGTTTTTAAATGTTATTTCTCTTTCTTTTTCCCTCTTTCAACATGGGAGGAAGAGTTGAGAGAAATGTCCCCCAAAGTGTTTTGAATTTGCAGCAATTTTATCAAATACAAAAAAGAAAACTTGAAATATTGTTATGAGGTCAATTTTCCATTTATCAAAATTTCCTTTCTTGACAAACACAATTCATTGGTCATTTTAAGTTTTAAGGAAAGTGCTGTATTTAACGGTTATTCATATTTTTATTGTTTGAAGTTGTCCATGTTTTATTGATTGTATGTTCTTTCCCTTCAGCAAAATGACATTACATCAACAAAGAACATGGGATCCTTGGGCTAACACCACACTAAATGTAACCTAACACTCCTAGACGCTGGGTCTGTAATGTGAGTAGGACATATACTACACAGCATGAGATAAAGTTTAAACACTTCAGTGTTCAACTATAGGATCTCAGAACAATTTAGAGTACTGAGCTTGCCTAGGGACAAACATTTTCATGAATTCTTATTAATATAAGAATTTATATACTTTACATCAATTTATTTTTATTTATGTTTAATTGGCAAATAGTATTGTATATATTTATGTGGTACAACGTGATGTTTTGGATATATATGTAGGCACTGGAATGACAGAATCAGGCTAATTAGCATATCTCATTTCCTCACACGCTTATCATTTTTGTGGTGATAGTTCTTAAGATCTACTACTCTGTTAGCAATTTTTAAGCACATAATACTTTGCTGTTAACTATTATCACTGTGTCCTGAACTTATTTCTCTAGTCTAATTGAAATTTTAAAATGAATTTCTTTTCTATCTTCTTGTCTTTACTTGGAAGCCAACTTTTTTTTCCCTTGGATTTTAAATGATGTGTGGCATGGTAATCTGAGGTCCATTTTGCAAGTTCTTGAGAACAGATTACCCAAGGAAACAACAAACACATTCCCCACTGTCTTATGATGTAACCAATGAAATGGTACTCATGGGAGGAGAGGGAAGAGGTAAAAACTTGGTTTTGGACCTCTGCTCATGCAATTTTTCTTTGTGGTGGGGACCCTTTACTCTTTGGCTTTCCAGTGTTACTGTATCTATTCTTTTATATGCTAAGGAAATCGTAGGAAAGTAAGAAAAAAAAACTTTTTTTTTTTTTTTTTGGAGACAGAATCTTGCTCTATGCCCCAGGCTGGAGTGCGGTGGCGTGATTTCAGCTCACTGCAGCTCCCACCTCCTGAGTTCAAGCAATTCTCCTGCCTCAGCCTCCTGAGAAGCTGGGACTACAAGTGCCTGCCACAGTGCACGGCTAATTTTGTACTTTTTTGGTAGAGATGGGATTTCACCATGTTGGCCAGGTTGGTCTCGACATCCTTGACCTCAATTGATCCACCCGTTTCAGCCTCCCAAAGTGCTGGGATTACAGGCTTGAGCCACTGTGCCCAGCCTGTTTGTTTTTTATATCAGCACATCTGTCACTCCCTTCTAAGGATGAGGAACTTCTCACTGTAGCAAGATGATTAGAGAAAAATGAATCTGCTTTGCCACCTAGTTGCCACCTAGTTTGGGGGAAATTGATGGAGCACACTCTTTTGAGGGACACATGATCTCTTTCTCAGCAGTAACTTGCTAATGCTGTACTTTCAGCTTGTCTGGAAATAGCAAGAGTGTCCTCTGAGTATCTTATGGACACAATGAATCAGCTTTATCTCAAAATAAAATAAAAAACAAATGCATTCTGGCTTACCCCATAATACAATGTTGAGTGCATTCATAGGCACACACATGGAGTGTTTCTGTCTGAAAAACAGCATTATATTTACATCCTGCCACCTATCCCAGAGGGATTGACTAACAGTTGGAAGACTCTAATGATATCCTTTAATTTTTTTCCTTAATATGGGAATACAGTGTTTAACCTTTGTAACTTTTTATAGTAGTTTTAATCTGAAATGGTTTAGTTTTTTTCAATGTATTTCTCTTAGCTTAGGTTGGGTGCATGGTGCCACATTATCACACTTTATTACTTAAAACTCACATCTCCCTCCCAATAATTTAAGGCATTCAAGTATTTGTTGATAGTTTTCGTATTCCCATTTCATGTCTGCACAGCCAAGTAACACATGTAAAATTTCTTTAATCTTTCCATACAAAATAAATCCTCCATTGCCTTAATTATTCCTAGTAGTGCTTTCTGAACTTTACCAGCCTTTTTTGGCAGAGTTATGGTTAGAAAGTTGAATCCAGGCTGTCAGTAGCAAAGTGTTTGCCATGCTATTATCCTTGGCAACTGCAGGCCTCCTCCAGGCTACAAAACAGCTCAGCGCTTATCCCCTTTCCCCTGCTTTCTACTGGCCTACAAATTCCAGCTGTGGTCAGCTGGTGAGCTCTGAGCTACAGGGACAGCGTGGCACATGTTTTCAGCTTGACTCAGGGATCATGTCATGTTGGGACAGTGAACTTTCAGATGGGAGCCAATAACACCCATAGTTGTTTTCACCTCCTGACCAGAATGTCTCAACTTAATTCAATCATCTGAACATCAATGAGGGTGACTGGGAAAAAAATTTCCTCTCAGTGCACTAAAATAAAAGCAATTCCAAGATGTCTTCTTTTCCATTGCACATTTTCAGAACTTTGATTTTCCTGGTAAAACGCTCCTTGCGTGTGCTATATTCCCAGATTAGGAGAAGATGATACCCAAGGGAGAAGAGGTAAAAATGTACATAGATGATTTTACACCATGACACTGTGTTAAGGCTTTCAAGGATGCTTTTAACGATGCTATGTGCCATGGTTTTAAAAGTCACTATCAAGTTATTTATTTGCATATCTTCTGTTTCCTTTTTAAAAGTCTTTAAATAAATAAAAGAGGAGAAATTGTACAAATTTCTTCTTTTGCTGAGTACCTTCTTTTGCTATGTGTTTATGAGTGAAGAGAGATGGGGAGCATACAGAATACTAAGTGGTATATATAAGATATTGTTCATTTTAAGATTTAGGCTTGCAATTTATATGTGCCTAACTTGTCTGCTTTGGGAGCTCAAAGGCCAAGTCGCTACCCCAATTCCGCCTCAATATTACTTAATTTGAAGTGTTTAAAATTATGTATATCTGAGTGTGTGCGTGTCTGTGTTCAACTATCTGCCTTTATTAGTTTTCTAGTCCTGCCATATGTAACACATCACTATAGCCTTACCAGCTTAAACACGTAGGTCCAAAGTCTGACACTGGTCTTGTTACTGGCAACAGGCACTTTGATTTGAGGCAAACAGAGTTCTCCCAGACAAGTCTCCACTGGAACTTCTGCTCTGGCATAAGAGGCAGCGAGAGAGAAAGACAGAGAATTCCCTGACTAATTCCACTAAAAGAGCTGTAGGTCTTTTTTCTTTCTTTTTTTTTTTTAAATACTTTAAGTTCTGGGGTCCATGTGCAGAAAGTGCAGGTTTGTTACATAGGTATACATGTGCCATAGTGGTTTGCTACATCCATCACCCCATCATTTACATTAGATATTTCTCCTAATGCTAACCCTCCTCTAGCCTCCCACCCCCAACAAGCCCCGGTGTGTAGTGTGTGATGTTCCCCTCCCTGTGTCCATGTGTTTTCATTGTTCAACTCTCACTTATGAGTGAGAACATGCAGCGTTTGGTTTTCTGTTCTTGTGTCAGTTCACTGAGAATGATGGTTTCTAGCTTCATCCATACACCTGCAAAGGACATTAACTCATCTTTTTTTATGGCTGCATAGTATTCCATGGTGTATATGTGTTTAGGACTTTTTAATTAGGCAAAGCATGGGAGTTGACAAGCAAGTTGGGCTGGATAAAACCACTAAGGGTAGAGTGCAGGCTAGCATTATCTGGTTGCAATGGTGGAATAATGAACCACTTGGTGGTCTGGCCAGGGCAATAAGGCTGTGTTCTTTCCTAAGGTGGGACCCTCTGCAACCTTGGTTATCTCCTAAGGCCAGTTCCTGGAATTCTTTAAGTAAAGGCATGTTTAAATGATGATGTAAGTGAGGTAGTGGTGTGAGTTCTGTGATCAGTGAACATGCATGAAAGACTGCTCTAGTGAAGGTGACTTGAAGCCTAGCTCTGTTCTCCACTCTGCCTCAGTTTCTCTGGATTAAAATTAAGGTGTCAGGAAAGTGGGGTTTCTTACCAAGGAAAGTGGGAAAGGATGAAGCTATTGATGGAATTCAGTTTCTTATGGTTTTAGCCCTGAGGTTCTCATCTTCTTGTACTCCTTGTACAGCTGGGAACTGGCCATATTTCCTAGAATCCTCTTCCCAGTCCTTGTTTGTGGCCACCTCTTATCTAGAATCAGCAGAGGCATGTGGAAGTTGAATGCTTCTCATGTTTGGAAGCACTGTGACTTCCCCTTCTTTCTTCCTCTTTCACCACATCTCTCTAACACCAGGCAGGGAAAATTCCCTGCTTTGAAGGCCTCATGTGACTAGATTGTGTTTCTGCAGATAATCAGAAAAAATTCCCTACTTTAAAGTCTGTAACATAAAAATTACCCTATATTAAAATCTGTGACCTAAAATTATATTTGCAGTCATTTTTTGGTATTGTTGTTGTTTTTTGTCTACCTTTCTTTCATTTTCTTTTTTTTTCTTTTTTTCTTTCTCTCTTTCCTTCTTTTTCTTTCTCTTTCTTTCCTTCTTCTTCTTTCTTCCATCTTTCTTCCCTTCTTTCCTTCCTTCCCTCCTTCCTTCCTTCTTTCTTTTTGCCATGTACTATAAGCAGCTATTTACAGGTTCGAGGGATTTGTTTATAGATTTTTTTGTTATTGCTCTTTGGGAGAGGGGGCACTGTTTCACCTAGAACTTTCCAGCATCCTCTTTCTCTTTCACACTCTCTTTCTCTGAAACATGGCCTCAAGAACAAGAAAAAAGATAAGATGCTGAGTCAAAAAAAAAAAAAAAAAAGTAACTCCAGCAGCTCACTAATTATACAGCTGGTAATTTGATAATGGGAATTTTCTTCATCTTTTCAAAGATTTGTTTTATTTCTTGTGTTATTTACCTCATCAAGTAATTGTAAAATTGATGATATAATCAGGTGTCTGCATCTAGTCCTATGCTGGCATATGGCAGGGAAACGTGCATTTTTAATCCAATTTTATTTTAGAGGAACTATTGCATATCCTGTTTCTTATCAAAAGCTGCTTTTTGGAAGTTACCCCAGGTCACTGAGTCTAAGCGAGGGCTGTCATTCTCAGAGGGAGAGACGGAGGGGAGTGGTACAGGGCAGCGCCTGCAGGCAAAGGAAGCAGAAAACTGTCCTCTGTAAGCCCAGCACGTGGGAAACAGCTGGATGCATTAATTTAACCTTTGTCATCCCTGGCATTGAAAAAGCACAACCAGTTTACACAGAAAGGATTCCCAAATGGAATGTTCTCAAATTTATGGTGAAAAACACTAGGAAACTGCTTTGAATTGAAGCATGCCACTGATTGTTATCCATTTGACTCTCACGTGCTTAATAAGAGATCTCTGGAAACATTAAGTACTATTCAAGAAGAAGCAAAAATAAAGCAGAACAACCAAAACAAAACACAAACAAAAAGAGAGAACAATAACTTGCATTGTAATAAGAGAAAATTTTATCTTTTATCTGTTTTCTTCTAATCTTGCTTAGAGGTGAAAGAGAAAAATATTTGAATAAATATAATGCATTCCTTAAAGAAACCAAAAAGATACTCAGATATCTTCTGAAAGCCAGTTGCCCATCTTCTTATTAGACCACAACTGAAATTTTGCCCAATTGGATATATCCCACCCTCTGGCTAGAATGTGGGATTTACACTGTGTAAATAAATTGGCATGTGTATATAGCTCTGGTAGGGGGGACCATGGACAGTGAAGCACATACTGTCCTTGAGTTCATCTCATGTGTCCTCAGTCAGTATCAGTCAGAGATGAATGTTCATTTAATTAGGAAATTTTATCTGCCTTTAAAAGCCTTGGAAACTGTAAATGAGGGAAGATCTAAGATTAGTAATGTATGCTAGCAAACTCTTCTTTTTTAAAATTATGTTAGATTTTCCTGTTTTCCAGAGTAGGATTTCAGTTTTCTTTAATAAAGTTTGTTCTTAGCTTATAAAAAATAGTCTTAATCTAAAATCCTAATCATGAAGTACTATGTTCAGATTATAGGAAACTTAAAATATATTGAAAGAAAACAGCAGGAAGTAAACATGCTATCCTTATTTTATGTCACTGAACAAAATCTTTCGTGTGTGTGTGTCTGTGTGTGTCTGTGTGTGTGTGTGTGTGTGTGTGTGTGTGTGTGTTTAGTACTAGCATGTGGCATTACAGGACATTCAGGTTATCATTTAGAATTTCTGTAACAAATTATGGCAATAATCATTTATTTAATCTAATGAAATGACTTCTTTTGAAACATGGTAGCCTGAATTTAATTGTCTGTCATCATTACTACCTAAACCGACATAAAAACTTTTTCTCTCAACTTTTCTTTTGTGGAATGCTTAAGTTCAATTATTTTTAACTTTGTTTGCTTTTTATTAAATATATTGAGGCTAATTTTATTTTAATAACTACCTTAGTCATATCACATACATTTTGAAAGGCAATGTATTCATTTCTAAATAATCTTTCACTGATAATACAGTATTAATTTTACTTTTCAGTTGCAAGTGTATTGGAAGACCATTGTTTAAAAAAGATTATAGGGGCTGTAACAATCTGTTTACTCATTCATTCATCCAGCTATCTATCAATGCAGCCATCAATCTTCCAAATCAGTACTATTTATCTCTATCATTTCCTGTGTATATTTTGTTGTTAATTCTAGTTTGACTCTATTGTACTCACAGAATATAAAGTTAAACTATCAATACTAAAAGGGCTGTGGATTTTCTTCCATTATGATTATGGATTTGTGAGATATAACTTGAAAAACCTTTTACTTTACTTGAGAATTTCTAATCTGTGTTATTCAACTCATTGCTTTTTGTGCCTCTTATATATTTTGTCCTACCTGGTTTCTACAGTTTATCATTGTAAAATGTACTCAGTCTTTCATGTAAAACTTTTTGGTATGAATTATGTTTTCTTAGATACTAATGTTGTTTCATTTCATTTGTATTTACATTTGCTTTATGTAACTCTGATCATCCTGTGTTCGATCTTTTCTTTCAACACTCTTCTAATTGTCTTTCTTTAACAACTTTTAACTGGAATTTAGAAATCTAAGTTGATGTTCTTTATAACACAGTAGAATCCATCACATTAATGATGAAAGCATTAATTGGATACTTTTTACGTATTATTTCATATCTAAGCATATTTTTCCATTTTCTCTTCTGCCATTTCTCATTTTTGATGGCAGGACTTTTAAATGATACTCTTTCCCACAGTTATTTGGGATGTATCTTTATTAGTTTTTACATTCATGTTTTGAGACCAATTTAACTAAGATTTCTTCACCAATATTATAAAATAAACAATTTTCTGTTCCCTTTCTCTTTCATTACCACCAAATGTCAATAATTATAGAAATAATTTTAAATTTTATTCTGATGCAATAATTATAAATAATTCTTCCTTCCATCCTTGTTCTTTAGTAATAACATAGAATGCTGTCTTGTTTTGGAATTTATACTCACTTTGTTATTCATTTACATTCATCTATACATTCTACCACTGATGATTTATTTTACAATTTTTCTGCATTTTGAAGTCTTTAAGAAATGTAATTTTCTTTTAGTTAGATAACTTCTGCAAATAATATACCTCCAGATATTACTTGTTTCTGTTTATTTTGCCTTTATATATGAAAAATTTGGATATCACTGTCTTGATTTGTCAAAATACAGTAAATATGGTCTTCCATTTTAATCTAGTTTCCACTTTGATAGAAAATAAAACTTTTGTAACCCTTATCATCTTTCCTTTTAAATAAACCATTAAATAAGCTGCCTAGAAACCTGAAAACATCTTCTTAATCCTTAGAGATTAAAATTGTTATGAGGCTACATACGAATTCATGTATTTTATGTGTTTTTTTTCTTACCTTCAATGAGTTCATTTTTTTTACTTCTTTTATTTTTAAATTTTAGATCTATTTTCAGTTCAAGGAAATATTCATAGTCTATATATTTCGTTACTATTTTTACCATTTAGTTTGCTTTCCTTTTTATGAATCTCTGACTATCCCCACATGAAGTTCCCCACAATGAATACTTACATGGCTCCAAAGTGTCAACAATGCTGAGACTGAGAAACTCTACTTTAGAATGTAAACAGGTATTTAAATAAATGCCTATTTTATAAAGTCATTCCCTTGTGCCAAGTATAGTTGGAGGCAATAGTATATTCATTACATAGCTCAAATTTATCATAGATGCTAAAGAAATAACCTTAAAAATTGCTACCAGGGCAACACTTAGATAAGAACAAAAATCAGAGTAGCTGCCAAGATGACTAGATAGGAACAGTTCTGGAGTGCAGATCCCAGCAAGAGTGACTCAGAAGGCGAGTGATCTCCACACCTCCAACCGAGGTACCAGATTCACCTAAGTGGGACTGTTTGGACAGTGAGTGTAGCCCAAGGAGGGCAGACTGAGACAAGGTGGGGGGCTGCCTCACTCAGGAAGTGCAATGGGCCAGAGGACCCCCCACGAACCCAATGGAGGCCATCGAGTACTTTTCTAGCCACTCTGGCACTCCAATTCAGATCCTGTGCTTCTCCCATGGTCTTTATAGCCCACAGACAAGGAGATTCCTGCTGTCTGACAAGCACCGTGGGTTTCCAGCACAGAACTGGGTGGCTGTTTAAGACAGTGCCATGGGTATCCAGCACAAACCTGGGCAGCCGTTTTAGCTGGTGCGTGGAATGCCTATGAGATAGAACCACGGATTCCCCTGAAAAAAGAGGGCTGAATGCAGGGAGTCAAGTGATCTGGCTCAGCAAGTTCCACCCCCCAAAAAACCAGAAAACTAAAAGCACCGTAGTTTGAGCTTAACCCGGAATGATCAAGCTTGGTGGAGGGAAGGGCATGCACCATTACTGAGGCAGTCTGCCATTATCAAGGCAGTTCCAAACTTACCTGTGTAAACAAAATCACAAGGAAATTTACACAGCAGTTGGGCAGAGCCCACAACAGCTGAGCAATGCCTCTGCAGGCAGACCGTGACTAGACTCCCTCCTTGCTGGACAGGGCATCTCTGTAAAAAGGCAGCAGCCCATCAGGGACTTATAAATAAAGCCCTACCTTACTAGGACAGAGCACCTGGGAAAAGGGTCAGCTGTGAGTTCCACTGCAACAGACTTCAACGTCCCTGCCCAGCAGCTCTGAAGGGAGCAATGGAGCTCCCATCACAGCACTTTAGCTCTGATAAGAGACAGACTGCCTCCTCAAGTGGCTTCCTGAATCCTGTATATCCAAAGAGGCACTTGATTCAGGAGACCTCTGGCTGACATCTGGTGGTAACCTTGAGAGATGATGCTACCAGAGGAAAGAAAACTCAGCAATCCCTGCTGTTCTGCAGCCTCCGTGGGTGATTCCCAGGCAAGCAGGGTCTGAAGTGGACCTCCAGCAATCTTGCAGCAGAGAGGCCTGACTGTGAGAAGACTAAAGAACAGAAGAGCTTCAACATCAACAGAAAGGATATCCACTCAGAGACTCCATCCGAAAATGATCAACGTCAAAAACCAAAGGTAGATAAATCCATGAAGATGGAAAGAAACCAGTGCAAAAAGGATGAAATCACTAAAAACCACAACACCTGTCTTCTTCCAAGGGATCACAACTCCTCACCAGCAAGGGTACAAAACTGGTTGGAGAACGAGTTTGAGGAATTGGTTGAAGCAGGCTTCAGAAGGTAGGTAATAACAAACTTATTTGAGCTAAAGGAACACATTCTAACACAACAGAAAAAAACTAAGAAGCTTGAAAAAAGATTAGATGAAATGCTAACTAGAATAACCAGCTTAGAGAAGAACATAATTGACTTGATGGAGCTGAAAAATACAACACAAGGACCTCATGAAGCATACACAAGTTTCAATAGCCAAATCGATCAATCAGAAAAAAGGATATCAGAGATTGAATATCAACTCAATGAAATAAAATGAGAAGGCAAGATTAGAGAAAAACGAGTGAAAGGAAATGAACAAAGCCTCCAAGAAATATGGGATTATGTGAAAAGACCTAATCTATAATTGATCAGTGTTCCTGAATGTGATGGGGTGAATGAATTCAAGCTAGAAAACATTCTTCAGGATATTATCCAGGAGAACTTCTCCAACCTAGCAAGGCAGGCCAATACTCAAATACAGGAAATACAGGGAACACCATAAAGATATTCCTCAAGAAGAGCAACCCCAAGGTACATAATCATCAGATTCACCAGGATTGAAATGAAGGAAACATGCTAAGGGCAGCCAGAGAGAAAGGTTGGGTTACCCACAACCAGAAGCCCATCAGACTCGCAGGGGAATCTCTCTGCAGAAACCCTACAAGCCAGAAGTGAGTGGGGACCAATATTCAACATCCCTAAACAAAGAATTTTCAACCCAGAATTTTATATCCAGCCAAACTAACCTTCACAAGTGAAGGAGGAAAAAGAGTCCTTTAAGGAAAATCAATTGCTGAGAGATTTCATCACCACCAGGCCTGCCTTACAAGAGCTCCCAAAGGAAGCACTAAACACGGAAAGGAACAACCAGTACCAGCCACTGCAAAATGTACCAAATGGTAAAGACCATTGACACAATGAAGAAACTGCATCAACTAATGGGCAAAACAACCAGCTAGTATCAAAATGGCAGGATCAAATTCACATATAATAATACTAACCTTAAACGTAAATGGGCTAAATGCCCCAATTAAAAGACACAGCCTGGCAAATTGGATAAAATGTCAAGACCCATCAGTGTGCTGTATTCAGGAGACCCATGTTATGGGCAAAGATACACACTGACTCAAATTAAAGGGATGGAGGAAAATTTATCAAGCATATGGAGACCAAAAAAAAGCAGGGGTTACAATCCTAGTCTCTGATAAAATGGACTTTAAACCAATAAAGATCAAAAGAGACAAAGAAGGGCATTACATAATGGAAAAGGATCAATGCAACAAGAAGAGCTAACTATCCTAAATATATATGCACCCAATACAGGAGCACCCAGATACATAAAGCAAGTTTTTAATGACCTAAAAAGAAACTTAGACTCCCAGCAATAATAGAGGGAGACTTTAACACTACCCTGGCAGTATTAGACAGATCAATGAGACAGAAAATTAAAAAGGATATCCAGGACTTGAACTCAGATCTGCACCAAGTGGACCTGATAGACATCAAAGAACTCTCCACCCCAAATTCACAGAATATACATTCTTCTCAGCACCATATCACACTTACTCTGAAACTGACCACATAATTGAAAGTAAATCACTCCTCAGCAAATGCAAAAGAACAGAAATCATAACAAACAGTCTCTCAAACCACGGTGCAATCAAATTAGAACTTAGGATTAAGAAACTCACTCAAAACCCCACAACTAAATGGAAACTGAACAACCTGCTCCTGAATGACTACTGGATAAATAATGAAATGAAGGCAGAGAGAAAGATGTTTTTCAAAACCAATGAGAACAAAGACACAATGTACCAGAATCTCTGGTACACATTTAAAGCAGTGGAAGGAAATTACTAGGTGGAAATTTATAGCACTAAATGTCCACATGAGAAGCTAGGAAAGAGCTAAAATCAAACCCTAGTGTCAAAGTTAAAAGAGCTATAGGAGCAAGTTCAAACAAATTCAAAAGCTAGCAGAAGACAAGAAATAACTAAGAACAGAGCAGAACTGAAGGAGATAGAGACACAAAAAACCCTTCAAAAAATCAATACATCCAGGTTTTTTGAAGAGATCCATGGAATAGATAGACCACTAGCCAGACTAATAAAAAAGAAAAGAGAGAAGAATCAAATAGATGCAATAAAAAAATGAGAAAGGAAATATCACCACTGACTCCACAGAAATGCAAACTAACATCAGAGGTTACTACAAACACCTCTATGCACATAAACCAGTAAATCTAGAAAAAAATGGATAAATTCCTGGACAATTACACCCTCCCAAGACTAAACCAGGAAAAAGTTGACTCCCTGAATACACCAATAACAAGGTCTGAAGTTGAGGCAGCAATTAATAGCCTACCAACCAAAAAATGTCCAGGACCAGTTGAGTTCACAGCTCAATTCTACAGACCTACAAAGAAGAGCTGGTACCATTCCTTCTGAAACTATTCTAAACAATACAAAAAGAGGGAATCCTCCCTAACTCATTTTTTGAGACCAGCATCATCCTGACACCAAACCTGGAAGAGATACAATTAAAAAATAAAATTTCAGGCCAATATCCATGATGAGCATCTATGCAAAAATATTCATAAAATATTGGCAAACTGAATGCAACAGCACATCAAAAAGCTTATCCATCATGATCAAGTAGGCTTCATCCCCAGGGGTGCAAGACTGGTTCAACATGCACAAATCTATAAATGTAATCCATCACATAAACAGAACCAAAGACAAAAATCATATGATTATCTCAATAGATGCAGAGAAGGCCTTTGACAAAGTTCAACAGCCCTTTATGCTAAAAACTCTCAATAAACTAGGTATTGATGGAACATATCTTAAAATAATAAAGGCTATTTAGGGCAAACTCACAGCCAATATTACACTGAATGGGCAAAAACTGGAAGCATTCCCTTTAAAAACTTGCACTAGACAAGGGTGCCCTCTCTCACCATTCCTATTCAATATAGTATTGGAACTTCTAGGCAGAGCAATCATTAGGCAAGAAAAAGAAATAAAGGGTATTCAATTGCAAAAAGAGGAAATCAGATTGTCTCTATTTACAGACGACATGATTGTATATTTAGAAGACTCCATTGTCTCAGTTCAAAATCTCCTTAAGATGATAAGCAACTTTAGCAAAGTCTCAGGATACAGATCAGTGTGCAAAAAATTACAAGCATTCATATACACTGATAACAGACAAACAGAGAGCCAAATCATGAGTCAACTCCCATTTATAATTGCTACAAAGAGAATAAAATATCTAGGAATACAACTAACAAACAACGTGAAGTACCTCTTCAAGGGGAACTACAAACCACTGCTCAAGGACATAAACGGATGGAAAAATATTCCATGCTCATGGTTAGGAAGAATCAATTTCATGAAAATGGCCATACTGCCCAAAGTAATTTATAGATTCAATGCTATCCCCATCAAGCTACCATTGACCTTCTTCATAGAACTGGAAAAAAACCACCTTACACTTCATAGGGAAAAAAGTCCATATAGCCAAGACATCCTAAGCAAAAAGAACAAAGCTGAAGGCATCATGCTACCTGATTTCAAACTATACTACATGGCTACAGTAATCAAAATAGCTTGGTACTGGCACCAAAACAGAGATATCAAAGGAACAGAACAGAGGCCTTGGAAGTAATGTCACACATCTACAACCATCTGATCTTTGACAAACCTGAAAAAAGCAAGCAATGGGGAAAGAGTTCCCTGATTACTAAATGCTGTTGGGAAAACTGGTTAGCTATGTGCAGAAAGATAAAACTGGACCCCTTCCTTACACCTTACACTAAAATTAACTCCAGATGGATTAAAGATTTAAACATAAGACCTAACACCATAAAATCCCTAGAAGAAAGCTAGGCAATACAATTCAAAACATAGGCCTAGGCAAGGACTTCATGACTAAACATCAAAAAAAAAAAAAAGGTAACAAAAGCCAAAATAGACAAATTGAATCTAATTAAACTTAAGAACTTCTGCACAGCAAAAGAAACAATCATTAGAGTGAACCAGCAACCAACAGAATAGCAAAAAATTTTTGCGAGCTACCCATTGGACAAAGGGCTAATACTCAGAATCTACAAAGAACTAAAACACATTTAAAAGAACAAAACAAACAACCTCCTCAAAAAGTGGGTGAAGGATATGAACACTTTTCAAAGAAGACATTTACGTGGTCAACAAACATATGGAAAAAAGCTCTTCATCACTGGTCATTAGATAAATGCAAATCAAAACCACATTGAGATACCATCTCATGCCAGTAAGAATGGCAATCATTAAAAAACCTGGAGGTAACAGATGCTGGAGAGGATGTGGAGAAATAGGAATGCTTTTACACTGTTGGTGGGAGTATAATTAGTTCAACCATTATGGAAGACTGTGTGGTGATTCCTCAAGGATCAAGAAATAGAAATACCATTTGACCCAGCAATCTCATTACAGGTATATAACCAAAGGATTATAAATCATTCTATTATAAAGACACATGCACCTGTCTATTATAAAGACACATGTTCACTGTGGCATTGTTTACAATAGCAAAGACTTGGAACTAACCCAAATGCCCATCAATGATAGACTGGTTAAAGAAAATGTGGCACATATACACCATGGAATACTATGCAGCCATAAAAATTAATGAGTTCATGTCCTTTGCAGGTACATAGATGAATCTGGAAAACAAAGAAAAGAAAAGAAAACTGGAAAAGAACAGAAAACCAAACACCACATGTTCTCACCCATAAGTAAGTTTGGGACAATGAGAATGCATGGACACAGGGAGGGGAACATCACACACTGGGGTCTGTTGGGGCTAGGGGATAGCCAGGGGTGGGGAGATTGGGGAGGGAAAACATTAGGAAAAATACCTAATGTAGGTGATGGGGGGATGGAAGCAGCAAACCACCATGGCACGTGTATACCTATATAACAATCCTGCAAGATCTGCACATTTACCCCAGTACTTAAAGTATAATAAATATATATATATATAAAGTAAGAACAAAAATCTTTATTTTTAAACATCATTTTGAATTTGACACAATAATTACACATATTCATGGGACACAGTAGTATGTTTCCATAAATATGTATGTTGTCAATGATCAGGTCATGGTATTTAGATATCTATCACCTCAAACATTTATCATTTCCTTGTGATGAGAACATTTAGAGTTCTTTCTTCTAGTTATTTTGAAATATACACCATAACATTGTTCACTTTAGTCACCCTACTGTGCTGTAGAACACCGGAACTTATTCCTCCTATCTAACTGCCAGTGTTCACCCATTGATTAGTCTTTTTTCACCTTCCCCCTAGCCTCCACTCCTCAGGCTCTGAGAACTACGGTTCTACTCTCTACTTCTGTGACACCACCTTTTTTAGATTCCACACATGAGTGAGATTATGTGATTCTTTTTTTCTCTGCCTGGCTCATTTCACTTAACATAATGTCGTACAGGTTCATCCATGTTAATGCAAAAGACAAGATTTCATTCCTTTTCATGGCTGAGTAGTATTCTTTGTGAATCTATATCCATACCATGTTTTAAACGTAACTTATTATAGTTTCTTTTAGTTATTGACTATAAAGTTAGAATTAAATGTAAAAAGTAAAAGTATATATGATATATACATGTATATATGATGTTTGTATATGTGTATGCATATACTATAATAATTAATATGAGTGTCATTTTAAAAGATTGTCTCTAAATTTTGGGCCATATTATGAAGCAAACCTCAAGGAATTGGGAGTAAACATTTAAGACAGGCCTTGCAATTAAATTTTGTATCTTTATTTTAGTGACTAAATATCTTGCTTCACAGCTTTCCAGCCTTAGTAAACAGGTAGCTGATTTAACCTAAATCCAACATATTTAAATTTAAATTTCTTACCACAGAGTCATCTTTGTTTATCCTATTTTCTCCCACTCCTTATTTTGTGCTTTGTAATTACTTACTACGGGAAATGGCACCTGATATGTATGGTACTTTATACAACTGAGTAATTTCTACCAAAGCCCATGAATGAAGCCAGGTTCTATTTGCCTTCAATTATATAATTTAGGAAATATTAGGATATTCTATAAGGGCTATTTTATATTTTCTACCTATTTGTATTATTCTGTCCACTTATTCATTCAACTAATATCTATTGAATGCCTATGATTTGTCAGTGTTATGTTTCTGTGTCTTGATTTTCTTCAAAATATTTTGGTTCATGCAGAGTCTGAGCCTCACCAGACACCAAACCTGCCAGCATCTTGATCCTGGACTTCTCAACCTCCAGAACTGTGAATAATAATAAATTTCTATTATTTATAAATCACTCTGTTTGTGGTGATTTATTATAACTATATAAGGTTAATGCAAATAGACTAAGATACTCATGTTTACACTGTTTCGGCTAGAGAATTTTGATGAACAGATTGTAAACTGAAGGAAGGAGACTTTAGAGTTAAAAATGGAATCAGCATGGGTCAATACTGTGAGTTAAGTTGATTTGGGCTTGAATACAAACCACTCTTCCAAAGGTGAGGTCAGGCGCACTCTCGGAGCCCCTCAGTTGAATCTCATCCTGTTGCCCAACTCCAAAAGGAGACCTTTAATCCTCTCCATGAAATCTGGGACAAGGGAAAAAACAAAAATGAAAATCCCATATTTTCAAACTTTTTACAAGTGACTTCATTTCCCCTTACTTTTCACATTCATTCATTTTTCCAGGCAGATCTAACAAATTACTTGTCAAAAATAAATCAGCAGTCAATAGTGCTAATATAATGGCTGCATATTTATGGTCAAGGTATGAGTTGCCATTTCCCTTGGCATTCAGATTATGGATCTAAAAGTTTTCCTAAGACATGCCAAATAGTAAAATAGTAAAAAATCCTCACAAAACTTAATATATATATTTAGTGTGCATGATGGGTAATTTTATGTGACAATTTGACGGCATTAAGGGATGCCTAGATCACTGGTAAAACATTGTTTCTGGATGTGTTTGTGAGGATATTCCCAGGAGAGGTTAAGTAGACTGAGTTAAAAAGGTGTTCTCTCACTAATGTGAGTGGGGGTGGGAGCGGGGATGGGGGTGAAAGGGTGCAGGGCATTATCTAATCCATCCAGGGTCCGCCAGAATAGAACAAAAAGGCAGAGAAAGACAAAAAGGCAGAGGAGGGACAAAAAGGTAGAGAAGATGGATGTCCCAGGTCTCTTCTTGATTAGATGAGATTATCATTGAAAATCTCTTCTTGAGCTGGGACGTCCGTCTTCTCTTGCTCTTGAACAGCTGAGCTCCTCCTGGTTCTCAAGCCTTCAGACACCAGGCCTTACACTAACAGCACCCCTGGTATTTGTGACTTCAGTCTTAGACTGGGAATTATGCCGTCAGTTTCCCTGGTTCTCAGGCCTTTGAACTCTGACAGAATTATACCACCAGCTTTCCTGGTTGTCTAGTTTGCAGATGGAAGATCATGAACTTTTTGATCCCCATAATCATGTGAGCCAATTCCCATAGTCAATCTCCTCTCTCTATCTATATATATCCTATAACCTATTGGTTCTGTTTCTCTGGAGAGCCCAACACAGTATGTACACCAGCTTGTTCCATATTTATTCACTTTGCACAGTTCGTGCTGAACAGAGCCACTTTAAACCTCATGTGGAAGAATTTCAAAGCACTAAATGATTTACAAAAAATGCATTGTGCTGACATTACAGTGGCCAAAATTTTTCCCAGTTCTCATAGATTCAAGGCCAAGAAAATCTCACTGGTGTGATTAGAAATGAAAGGAAATTTTTAGGATCACTAAATAATTTAAGAAGTATAGACCTGCTGGATTGCCATTACCCCTGTGAGTCATATTTCTATAATTAGGTCAGCATGCCATTCTAAAAAATATGGAGACAACTCAAATAAAGTAAAATAGAGGCTTGAGGAAAGTTGGCTTGTGCAAAATACCAACTCACATGATTTTAATGTTCACACTATAAAGTAAATCAGTGTTTGCACAAGCTATAGGGAAAATTGTTAAATAACCACTCTAAAGAAGGAAATCTAGACATGTAATTATGTGTGCCATTATTGAAGGGTTTAACCAGGGACCCAGTCTGAGGGTCTTGAAGAGAGGTGAAAAACAGAATTCTCCAAGAATCAAACACAGAATAGAAACATTCTGTTCCCATTTGTATTAATTATGACTTTTTTGGTTGCAATCAATGGATTCTTCTTATATCTTGTTTAACCACTGTAGGGGATATGGTGTAACAACATAAGGGTGCCACACAGCGATACAGATGAAGCTGGACTCCGAAAGAGATTTAAATCAATGGCTAAGATTAAAAGGTAAAATGGAAAATAGACATATGTAAGTGCATCTATGAAGTAGACAGACAGATGAATTAATGAGTTTTCTATTTGTTAGACTGAAAATATAAACGTGAGCATCTGAAGCCATAAAACTGTACAAGATTAACTCAGGATAGTATTTAGATAGAGAATAAAAATGGTTCAGTTTTGTGTATTGTGGCCCTCCATCTTTTCCAGCTCAGAAAAAGGAAAATAATCTTACAAAGGAGATGGAGAAAGATAAGTAAGCAAGATAGGAGGAAGGCTGAGAGGCTGAGATTTCCTGAACAATGAATGCAAAACGTTTTCAAAAAGACGGAAGTGATAAATGCTAGCAACTACTATGTGGAAGTAGAGTTAATTGGGATTAAGAGTTTTGGGGTTAACAAGATAGAAATTTGTTAAAATTTTAATAGTCACATTTTCAATGACATAAGGGACATGAAAGACTGGCTGGGGGCTTTAAATAAAATAGAAGTGGTGGCAGTCAAATATTAATTATTTCAAGGATTTTTACTGCAAGAATGGGAGTTAGGTAATAGATGGAGAGAGATGTGGAAACAAGGAAATGTTTTTTTTTTTGGTTTGGGTTGTTGTTGCTCTTGCTTTGTTTATTATTTTTATTTTTAATAGAGAAGTAATGAGTATCTGTATGCTGTTAGAAGTGATCCAACATAAATAAAAACCTACTTAAGGAAGAAAAAGAAGAGATCATTGCAAGTGTAAAGTTCTTAAGTTGATGAAAAGGTAAAGAATAGAAGAAAACAAGTGAGGAGGGAAAATGGGTCTGCGTTAGGAACAGGGAACTGCTTTAAAGAAAAAGAAGAGTGACAATGAATGTAGGAACAGAATTGTAATTGTAATCAAAGTCAAAAGAGAAATAGAAGCTGTCCCACAGAGAAAATAATGACAGAGAAAGAGACAAGGAGAGATTAAAAAACGGAGAGAGAAACATGTTTAAAAAGAACACTTCATTTTCCTGTTTAAACCTGCTGTACTCACTCTTTCCCATCTCAGTGAAAAACTTTTCTATTCACTGAGTTATGAAGCCATGAAACTAAAGTCAACCTTTACTGACTTTATACATCCAATTCATCAACATGTCCTTCTTGAATTATCTTCCAGATATCTCAAATTTCCATAATTATCACCAGCTATCTCTATATTTCCAGCTATCTCTGTAGTCCCAGCAACCAACACCTTTAACCTGATTACTGCAATAATTCTTCAAAAGACTTAGATGATGTCACTCTTACCCCTTTACAACTCTGTCTTCTACACAATACATGAAACAGTGTTTTACAAATGCAATTCAGATTATATCATTCTAAAGTTCAAAATTTGGAGAGGCTTACAATCATCCTTTGAATAAATTCCAAACTCCTTAGCATGGTGTCAAGGCTTAGCATTATCTGGCACTTTCCTACCTCTTTGAACTGACTTTTTACTCTGCTCCTCTGATCAGTCCCTTTCTGTGATGCTCTAAGACACGATTTCTGCCTCAGGACCTTTGCAATGCTGTTCCTTATACCTAAGATGCTTTTCACCTGGCTGTCTGCATTACTACTTCCTTTATATAATCCATGTCTCAATTTGAATGTCGTCTCTTATGGAGGCTTATCTGAACCAGCTTTCCACAGTATTCTTATTTCCTACACATGTGCTATCATTACACCCTCATTTATTGCCTTCATAATCCTGATCACATTTTATACTTATTTTGTGTTTAAATCCTCATTTTTTCTATCCTCCATAGCTGTATAAATTCAATGAGGTCTGGGACTCCTCCTTTACAAAGGCTTCCCAATTTAATACAAAGTAGATACTTAGACATGTTGGTTGAAAGAGGAAAAGATGAAAGGAGAAAGGAAGAAAGGAGAGAAAAAAAAAGAAATTAGTCTGAATATTTTCAAGGGTGACATGTTCATATATATTTAAGTTGATTTGAATTTTGAAAGCCAAAACTCATTTGAAATTCTAATGTAAATAAACTTCATAATCATGCTGAATAGTTGAAAACTCAAGGTGAAATATGACACTGGCTTTCTTGAGACTAGTACTGTTTTTGAGGAAATTTAAAAAAATTATAAATCAAAACATATTTTAGAAAAAACTTTATATACATAACTGTTTTTGGAAAACAACAATGCATAGGTGTAAAAGGTAATAAAATTAAAGTATTTTGACTCATTTTACTCTTGTTCTTAAATTCCTTCAATGACAGTAAAACCAGCAAATGCTTGAAACTCTCTAACATAAAGTTGTTTATTGTGTGTTTTTAGCAACTTTATCGCTGGTTACACATATCTTGCATTTTGTGATCTTATCTTGGATAATTAAGCCCCTTTTTGACTGCTCTTCCCTTCTCATCGATCCATGAATAGTTTATCTAGCTCATTTTTACCTCAAAACTCAATTCACATATCACTTCTGCCTGTTTACCAGCTGGACTCCCTTCTAGTCTAGAAATGAGACTTTCCATTTGACTCCCAAAGTGTGGTGGGTGGAACACCCTCAGTATGTAGCCTTCTCCTCTCCACTTTCTCAGTTCCTCTTTCTTCAGGATAGAGATGCTGATATGGTTGTTCAGACTTCAGGACATGTGGCTGGAGTCTATTCAGACAAGTTTGTATCCCCTTCTCAAGAAAGCCACCTCTTTTTTTCTGCATTTACAAGTTTCATATTCTATTTTTTCACAATTGTCAATGGTAGCCTTGTGGTTATGAACATGGGGAAAAGAAGCATGGCTAGGTTTGGGGACTTATGTGATATACTGTGATGTAATCTCTAGACTAATTTTACATAGGGCATTCTTTAACAACTCAGTTAATGTGCTCATTTACTAATGTTCCTATGCGTGTTCTTCAAATATCCAAGGAATAAAGGGGAAAGCATAATTGTCAGAGGTGTTTAGATGTTCAGAGTTAAATGTTTTAAGCCTTATAGACTAATATGACTTATACTAATTTACTGTATTGTATCAGTATTCCCTTGAGGGTCACCATTTTTCTTACATTATTGTCATTGTAATTCCAAAGTCCACAACTGAACTAAGTTATACTGGGAACTCAATATGGTTTGGTTGAAGGAAAGACTGGTTGAATGAAAATATGACAATGTTCTGTGTATTCTATATGTAGATGTTTTAAAATAGTGCTTTTTTTTGTTTATTTACTTGTTTGGTTAATTTGTTTTATGACTTCATTGTCTTCTCTTTAGCTGAATCCTTTCAAGAGAATTTCCTTTTAGACTTTATAGCTGAATGTATTGGAAGCATCTGAAATCACTTATGAGTTTAATAATGACCAACAGAACTTGCACAGGCAAGTGTATGTTCTTCAATAATTTTAAATGTGATGCTTAAACATGTTAAAAGTAGTTAAATTATTTTCTAGTTACATGTTTTTTGCTTAGGGGAGTTTTATGCTTTTGTTAAATTTCCAGAGCAAAGGCACAACTGTGTTGTCTGGTTTTGGGAAGATAAATTTCAGCTTTTTGCTCCTTAATTTTGTCATCTGTACTATAAACAAATGTTACAAACTATTTCCTATAGTGATTTCAAGAATTAAATTATATTATTAAATAACATAATATTTAGTATTATTTGGTAATATTCTTACCGTATTTCCCTGAATATACAAAAATGTAAAGTTGGTCATTGGCCAATCATAAACTGGCCAATTAGCAGCTTGATAATAAAATAGAAGTAGCTATTTTAATTATCTGTAAATACAGACTTAAAAACTTTTATTATGGTCAATATAAATTCAATCAACATATTGGGAATGAAATACATATAGGTGAAGATTTAATTCTAACTGAAATCTGAACATTAGCCCCATTGATATGCACAGGATACAGAGAAATTCTGTGTAGAAGAGAGTGGTTCCCTGGCAAAGGCCCTATCCTCAAGCCTGAATACCTGGGCTCTAAATGAGGACAGGCATTCCTGTTTTCATGCCCAAAAAGTTGCCTTTTGGCCTGCCATACCCCCTATCCTGCACCCATATAAACCCCAAACCCCAGGCTCCAGAAGCAGACCAGCAAGCCAGCAGATCAGCAGATGGATGGACAGTGGAATGATGCAGCAGAGAAAAAGAGAAGAGGAGGAACATTTGAATTCTGAGAGGAGTTCCACTGGGGGTGGCTGGAGAGGAATCCAGCTGCTGGATGGCCCATCTTCTCAGTCCATTCCCTACCTTCCAGCTCCTCATTCGTTCAGCTGAAAGCCACCTCCATCACTCAATAAAATCTCACATTCATCTTTCAAACCATGGGTGACTTAATTTTTCCTGGGACACTGGGCAAGAGCTTGGGATACAGAAAGCGGTCCCACTGGCCCTCTGCCCTTTCAAAAAGGCAGAGGGTCCATTGAGCTGATTAACACTCAAGCTATCTGTGGACAGCAAGATGAAAGAGCTTTGGGGTTGTAGGCACTCACTCCTTCCTAGACAGTACCCCGCACCTCGGGGCTGCAGCCCAAAGCACTCGCTCCCGGCCCCTGTACCTGCCTGTCTGCATGCTCCCCCTCCCACCAAGGGTTTAAGCAGCAGATGACTAAATATGCGAGCCACATGCCAGTCCTTCAAAGGGAAACTCGCCCATTTCACTATCTTCTGAAATGCAAATTTAACATGCAGCTCCTTCAGCTCTCAATCTTTCTTCTACATCTTTTACTCTATGCAACCCTAAGAAAGATATTTTAATGTTTAAGGAAAGAACTCAATAAAGGAATCTATAATTTATTTAAGATAAATGCATTTTTACACATAAGACTTTAAAACCCCATATCTGTGTCATATGTACCACTTAAAGTGACATAATATACTTTAGTTCATTTAAAGAGAACATTTGTGTGAAATGAGAGTAATGATACTTATTTCCAATCTTAAACTGCTTCTTCTGATAACAATAGCCTCTTATTAGTGAAAATTAATAGATGGATTTATGAAGCCCATAAAATCTTAAGAAATCGGTTTTCTTTTACCTAATCTAAATCTGACTGAGGTTGTAGTCTAAATGTCATTTTTATAGAGCATACCCATGTACTGCCCTACCCTCAACCCTTTTATTTTATTTTTAACTTTATTTTTATTTTTCCAACTTTATTGAAATGCAATTCATAATTTTCTAATATATTTAAGGTGTACACGTGATGATTTGATATATGAAAAACTATACAATGATTACTACAATCAAGTTAATCACCACCTCCATTACTTCACTTAATTACCATTTGTGTATTTGTGTATGTATTTGTGTGCATATGTGGTAAGGACACTTAAGATCTATTCTCTTAGCAAATGTTTATAAAGTGGTTTTTTGCAGGTGCACCTCTCCTCTCCTCTCTTTCCATTTTGTTCCTCTAGGTAACTCTTCCACACACTCATGCCATGTCTAGTTGGTGGAAGAAGCTTCCTTAAGACTATCCTAGACTTGTCAAATTTTATGGTCATTTATCTTCAAATTTTACTTTTGGATTTTATTGCCAACTGGACTCCATAAGCATGATTAATATTTAGATGGGTTTTTTGATTCTTAGTCAACTAGGATTCTAATGTTGACTGACGTTTGTTACAGCCTGTAAAGAATTTTGATCCAAGCTTAGAATCTTAGGTGTAAAATAAATCTAAAATATGTAACTGTTGGGCTTTGCTTTATCAAGTTATGTTATACAACAAAATAACAGCTTCTAATATTTCATGCAAAGCACTTCAGAACTTCTACTCTGCTAATCTCAAGAAATATATTTATTTCTCTCTTATGTTCAAAAAGTCTGAGGACTCTAGGAATGCTTATTCATTTCAAATAATTAGTACTAGTGACTACTGTATTATGGACAAGAGATTGGAATGTCAGAAAAGCCCATTCAAGAACCTCATTCTTATTTGACTTCTGTGACTTACATAGAGTTCCTGCTGAAACCCCAAAATATAGTAGTTCTGTGTTATACCTGTTGTGTCAACTGTTTGATATGAACCTATAGATTCATCCTGGATGCATTCTTTCCTGCTTGTTTGTTTAATCTTAGAATGATAATCTTGTTACATAGTCCAAGAGAGTTTAAAAGCAAGTCTTGATTTCAAGCAATGACATGGACAAAGGTTGGGTTGGCAGGTAGAGAACAGACCCTTCCTTCAAATGATAAGGTATTAAATTTGCACACATCAATTCTTCTGCCATCCAAATGTCCATAACTTAGTTGCAAGGTGTATTAGTCAGGGTTCTCAAGAAGGCCAGGACTAATAGACTAGATGCATAAATTAAAGGGCATTTATTAAGGAGTATTGACTCACATGATCACCAGGTGAAATCTCACAATAGGCCATCTGCAAGCTGAGGAGCAAGGAAGCCAGTCCGAGTTCCAAAACCTCGAAAGCAGAAAAACTGACAGTGCAGCCTTCGGTCTGTGGTGGAAGGCCTGTTCCTAGAAAACCACTGGTGTAGGTCCAAGAGTTAAAGGCTGAAGAACTTGGAGTCCAGTGTTCAAAGGCAGAAAGCATCCAGCATGCGATGGCCAGAAGACTCACACAGTCTGCTCTTTGCCTGCTTGATTCGGGGTGAGTCTGCCTCTCCCAGTCCACTGATTCAAACGGTAATCTCCTTTGGCAACAACCTCACAGACACACCCAGGAACAAGGATTTGCATCCTTCAATCCAATCAAGTTGACACTCAATATTAACCACCACAAGTTTGGAACTCAGAATGGGCCTTTATTTTGTGTGGCCAAGGGCTATTTTAAGAATAGTTTATTAGCATTAGGGAAACCAGGAGAAGAGCTATTGGGGTATGACTATTCCTGCCATTGTCCACTTCTCTGTCCACTTCCCATAAATTCATTACATCATTCTTCCAATTATAAAATATGTACCCCATCCTCCAGGAGGGACCACTCATAAGTTCTATGCAACTGCTCAATAAGAGTGCCCAGTATTTTACAATGATGCTGAGTGGAATCATAGCCAGTACCCAGAAAGTCAAACCAAGCTATTTCTAAGCCCTTTCTTCTAGTAAAAAGCCAATATCCAAAAGGGGAGTAATCCCAAGATAGCCGAGCTTAACCTCATGTTCAGCAAAGAAGAGTCCAGACACAGAAGCCTCACTAAATCCACAGTAATGATCAAATGCAGCTGGGCAGGAACTGAGACAGCGCCACCTGTAGGCAGAGTAAGTTATTGCTCTCACTAACATTCTGTTCTGAGTGGAATCGTGACCCCGAAGAAAGACATGTTGAAATTCCACATTCCAGTACATCAGAAGGTGGCCTTATTTGGAAGTGAAGTGATTGAAGATTTAATAAATTAAGACAAGGTCACACTGGAATAGAGTAGGCCCACAATCCAATATAACTGGTGTCATCAGAAGAGGAAAGGAATACAGACAAGGGAGAGAGGGAGAATGCCATGGGGAGATGGAAATTCAGTGATGTACCACTCTGATTTACCAAGAAAAAACAAAGATTCCAGTCCACTAAACAGAGGCTGGAAAGCGGCAAGAGAGGATTTTCCTACAGGTTTCAGAGAGAGCATGGTCCTGCTGGCACCTTGATTTTAGACTTCCAGACTAAAGGACTGTGGGACAATATATTTCCGTTTTTTCAAGCCACCCATTTTTTGATACTTTGCTACAGCCGTGGGAGTTTCCTTTGTATTCTTCAATCTCCATGGCCACATCTGAAGTCAGTTTTGGGAAGTATGTACTTCTAAGGGAAGCCCAATTTTTATAGCATGCTTCCTCGTGGATCAAAGGCAGGGAATCAAGAGCTATCTTGGAAATTGTATTTCCGTACCTTGTGGCCACTACAGTAGTGATTTCAATGACATTCAGGGAGGATACAGATTTTGCAGGCTGTTCATCCCTGTTATGACACAGAAAAACTATTTCATAAAATCAATAAACAAAAATGGGATAATAAAATTTTTAATTAAATGATTGCTGACAAGTGTTCACTGAAACAATAGCATTAATAACAACACTAATTAAGTATTAATAATATCAATGCATTTTGGATGTTTTTGGACATTTTCCACATATTTCTACGAGAAAGATAAATAGGGGTTCAATTACCCTACATGTAGACATAACAAAAACGCTGATTCTGATAAGACATTCCCTGCACGCAACCTGAAATACAAACTGATTGGGAAGTCAGTTATTTGCAGGCTGGCAAATTTAATAACCAACAATTTCTGTATCTCAAACTAAAGCAAGTAAAATAGAAACAAGAGGTTTAGCAAAGACAGATTTGGCCTCACATTTTCTCAGTGTATCTCTGCTTTTGCTATACTGTTTTAGTGGGCTCACTTTCTTTACTCCTTTATTGAGACACCTCCTCTAAAAATTGATGTGATTCCTTGCATCTTGCTTACAATAATTAGTTTTACTTGCAACTATGTCCTATCTTGCTTCTATCACCAGTTTTCCCCTTTACTGGATCATTCAATTTGCAAATGTGCTACCATATTTTCTATCTTCTTTTAAAGCATAGATTTAATCTTAAAAAAATCAAAGAAATCCACAAATCTACCATGATCTCATATTTATCTTCACCTACCATCCCATTTCTATCTTCCTCTTTATATCATAACTCTCAACAATAACAAAATGATTTTTATGTATCCTCTCCCCTTCACTTCTGTACTCTTTGACTTTATTTCAGTCGGGTTTTGGCATCTACCACTGTCTTTAAACTACTTTTTTCATGGTCATGAATGATATCAAAGTTGCCAAATTCAATGGCCAATTCTCAGTCTTCCTCTTACTTTTCCAAATCAGTATATTTTGACAGAGTTAATCATCCCCCAGAAGTAATTGCCAAGTACTATTTCTTTCAAAGCCTTTACATTGATAAATTCCACATGTATTTTCCCAGTTTTTGTTTTTTCCCATGATTGTAAAAGCCAATGCTTCTGATATAATTCCACTTGGATACTTAGTAATCATAACAATCTTAGCCAGTCTAAAATATAATTCTTAATTCTCAGCACATCACAAAATAGAAGAAATGAGAACAAAAACCAATGAGCAAACAAAATTATCTTCTTTTCCCAAGAGGTGTGTATTAGTCAGGATTCTCCAGAGAAACAGAAGCAATAGGGATGGATAGGTAGGTAGGTAGGAAGGTACATAGATAGATAGATACATAGATACATACATAGTTAGATACATAGATATATTGTAGGAAAATCTGAGTACCTGTGACATGGCCAGGAAAAATTAGGCTTGCAGACACATTAAAGGATAAGGGGGATGGAATTTATTGGGTGAAAAGGAGAAAGGAAAACAACACAGCTAAATGAGAGAAGGGTTCCTGTTGACACGCCCTCATCTCACAGATTGAATCCCAGATTCTCATACAGGAAAAGGAGGGCCCAGGCTCCTTCCTGCTGCAAATAGCACAACTTCCAGTGGCTCCACCTTGTTCTCCAGTGCACAGGGGGGTTGGAGGTTCTCCACGGACCCCTTTTTGCTTGGTTGTCAGAGAGAGAAAGAGAGAGAGAGAGAACTATTATAAGGAATTGCCTTATGTAATTCTGGAGGCTGAGAAGTCTTAAAATTTTCAGAGAGCAAACTACAGATGCAGCCTAACCAATGGTATAGTTCCAGTCTGAGTCCAAAGGCTTGAGAACCAGGAAAGTTGATGGTGTGGTTCTAGTCTGAATCTAAAGGCCTGAGAACCAAGAGAGACGATGATGTAAGTGCTAGGCTGACAGCTGGAAGGCTTAAGACATGAGAAAACCAAATGCTTTAGTTTTAGTCTGGAGGCAGAAAAATATCAATGTCCCAGATCAAGTAGATGGGTAAACAGACTTTCCCCTTACTTAGCATTTTTGGTCTATTCAGGTCTTCAATTCACTGGATGAGGCCCATCCACCGTAGGGAGAACAATCTGCTTTACCCACTTGATTGTTTCTACTGATTCAAATGTTAATGTTTATAGAAAAATTCTCACGGACACACTCAGAATTATGTTTGACCAACTGTCTGGGCATGCCATGGTCCAGTCAACTTGATACCTAAGATTAACTATCGGAATATATCATATCACAGAAAATGGCACCATGAAGCTCCCAAGTGTTCAGATCAAAACAAGTTAACTTTGACTCCTCCTTTCTGTACTCCTTACATGCAATCCCGTAGAAATCCTGGGATCTCTATCTTCAAAACAGATTCATTATCCAACTTCTTATATCATCTCCGCTGTTACTATTTCAGTGCAAACTAAGATCATTTTTCATATTGGCTGCTGAAATAGCTTTCTAACTCAACTTTCTGCTTCAGTTCTTGTCCCTCTAAAATTTATTCACACTGTAACAAAGTTCTTCTAAAATACAAAGCAGACCATTTCACTTCCAAGAATGTAATCCTTCATTGGCCTTCCTTAATATTAGAAAGAAAATACAAAATATGTATGCTGATTTACAAGGCTCTCTATGCTCTAACCCCTGGCTACCCTCTGATCACATTTCCATTTACCATCCCCTCTGCTGACTATACTCTAGCTGGAGTCCTGTCTCTTTCTTAAACAGAGTTTTCCCTGAGATCATTTTAACTGAGACATTCAAATGGCAGGATGCTTTCATTCATTCAGATTTCTACTCAAATATCACCTCCTCAAAGCGTCCGTTTATGACCATCTCTCCAATTTATATTACCATCACTCCCTCCCCTGTTTTATATTTATTCAGAGCACTTAATAATGCTTGACTGTTTATCAGACATTTCTTAGTTATTGTCAAACACAACTATTAAAATCTAAGCGCAAAAACAAAATCCATCACTGTTATCAATGTTGTGTGTGTGTGTGTTTGTGCGTGTGTGTGTGTGTGTGTGTGTGTGTGTGTTTTAACTGAATGCTTTATTTTTCTTCCTTTTATCTGGCCTAAATCAAAACTACTCCAATCATCTTCATAAACTGCAATACCTGTAAACCATAAAGTCCATTTATATCACAGATGACTCCTTAAAGCTTAGACAATACTGAAAATGCATACATAGAAACATTTAAGATATGCAGACTAAGAAATATGTATATAACACAGCTCCATCTGAATTGAGTTCAGCCATTAATAAATATATTGTGAACCATTCTCAAGAATTTAGAAAGATATTTGTCTTAAAGTAATGGTCTTATAATGACCATTTGAATACTTTTTTTCAAAGCAGAGAGCTGCTGCAAGATGACTGTCTCCAACAGTAGAAACACAATATTTCACATAATAGATCTTTCAGTGAAATAATAAAGTACTATTCTCTCACTCACAGTTAGAAAATCCAACTGTTCTCAGCTTACAATACATCTAACAGCCCCAGTTTCTCCTAAATCCCATCCCATAAATCTCAATGATAACATCAGCTGCCTTGGTCAGAGTCCAGCTTCAGACTTTGAGTAACTGGAAACATTATGGAGTAGTTACATGTCTTTATTCCCCCACTGTATACCCAGCCCCTAGAACAATGTCTGAATGCAGTCAGGGCTCAGAAATCACAAAGACTTCTTCCCTTACTCATTCATCTCAGCTGCACTGGAAATATCTTATCTCTTCTTCCAACCAGAACTTCTTTGGTGACCAATAACCCACTAACCCAGAAGCTTGAGGGTAAAACAGAGCTAATACTGCTGGACGTCAAGACCAGAACTTTGATAGCAGTGGCTTTATTAGTGTAAGAGCCGTAACATGCTACTCTACGTGTGTGAGTGGGTAAGAGACAGGCAATGAAAGTCACATTCATTGAACTTAACTATAGGAGGCTGTATATCTTGTGCCTTGAGGTTATGCCTATTAATTTCTGAGGTTCACCTTTGTTACCCTAATCTTAAAAGGACATAGCATTTCAAATTTGAGCAAAGATCCAAGGATAAGCTCTCACAATCTTTTGCCATCAGGAATAATGACATGGGAAAGGATGAACAATATAAACCAATATGGTCGAAACAAGTCCTCCTGTTTCTTGTTATAAGCTGTTTTGAATACTGACAAATTCATTATTTTTATACAATTATAGTGTCTTAATGTATTGTTAATAGGTGCTAATTTTACTGTTCAGTAAATCTTCCCCATTTGATCTCTTAGCCTCCAGTTACCCTTCACCCTGGGAGAGAAGGTTAGAGAATAGCAAGGAGTAACAACTCATTTAGAGGAAACCCTTAGCCACTTCCTATGTAACCATTCAATTAGCAAAAGAAACACCAGCTTTAACGTCATCATTTGTGCCTTGACCCAGTGACTGCCTGTTAAACAGAGGAAGGGCAAAGCCTATCAGTAGCTTAGCAACCAGCACATTTTCCTTCCCACTTAAGGTGAGCCTCTATTCAGAAGCAATTCCGGCCCCAATTGACGTTCATCTGGCTGAGTAGTTTCCTTCCTTTACTGAAATAGGAAGATCCTACAATTATGTGCTTCCCCACGGTTGAGAAGTCAGGGATTAGACTCATAAAAGGCAAATCGTAGCCAATTGGATGAATATCAAGAATAGAGAACAATTTCCAAATTAGAGAGTCTATAAAATACCATCTAATTACTACCTTTTTTACTTTTTGTGATCTTATAGCCTATTTGCCTCTTTTTCTAGATTGCTTTACTAAATTCTCTGGTGAGAATGAGGCAGATATATGAAAGAAAAGCAATCGATATGCATGAATTTAATCTCACAAAACTGAGTTTTGTTTATCAGAGCAGAAAAGATATCCCTAGGGATAATTTTATTCACAACACCATGAGTAAAGTAAATTTCAAGGCAACATTTGAGAGTAAATGAACTATCTTAAAAGATCTATCAAGGACCATTATCCTTGAAAATGTTAGCAATAACATAGGTTTCAAGGAGATTCTACAACAGGGTAAAGCAACTAAACTAATTTTTACTTTGGTAAATAAATAGTACTTTGAAAAATATTAATGTAACTTGGATTTGAAAAATGCTTTATCAAATGTGAGATTTTTTTTTAATCTCATGGACAGTAAAATGCTATTCTCTGAATCAGATGAAAATATGCTTTTTATTAAATAATATATTTTAAAAGCAACATAATTTATTTTGGAATTGTGCTATGATCTTAAATACATTCTAAATTCAGGTAAAATTAAAAATTATTTACTCTAGTAACAAGACAAATTAAATATTTGTGTAATAGCAATTTGTATGCATGCAGATGGATATAAATTTAGCTAAATCTCCATAATGTAACCTTGTCAGTTTTTTCTGAAACTTATAACCTTTTTAGGTTCTGATTCTAGGAACTAGGTAATTGCCTCTGTGCTTACAAATAAAATATTTGGGATATGTAAACAGTGGTTACCTGTCACTTGTGAATTATTATTGTTCAAAATAGGAGTAAATTAATTTAAAATTATTTTAATGATATATTTTTTCATCAAAAATAAGTCTTTAATGTTGATGTTTCATTCTTTATTGCTATAGAAATGGTACCTTAGTTTGTTAAAGTTTTTCTACCAGATGAAACATACACAGTAGTTAGTACATGGTCAGATGGTTTAACCTCAAATTCTGTTTCTTTGTTTTTTGCCAAGATCTGAAAGAATAGGAGTAGAACACGAGAAAGAGTGAAAAAGGAAGAGGTCAACATTGGTCATAACTTTAAACAGCTGGGGCTTATTCTGTTGCCACCATAGAGTTGCATGAGGAAGAGAAAAGAGGGAATTTTTGTCACTGGATTTCATCCTCCATTGGTCAAGGGTATCCCTAAAGCATGTTCATTTTTCCACATTATGAGGTTTGTTTAAGGCCCGCCTGTACTGAGACATCGACCACCACCTGCTGAAGTCTGACCTGCAGACCCGGACTTAATGATGGATGAATCAATGCACTCTCACACCATTACAGTGATACAAGTGAGTTAGGAATGCCAGTGGCTGCTTTCAGAGGGCAAATGCAACCAATTGACCAAGCCTCTCTGTTCATCCATACATTTATTCATAACAAAGGTTCTAAGTCAATAGGCTTGTGGATAATTAACATGGTTAAAGAGTGGTTTTATGAATGATAAAAGCTTTAGGTTCTGGACCCAGATTAAACACTCTTAACAGGTAATTCCCCTTTGATCTCCCCCTGAGAGGACCATCCAGCACAAAGTTTACATGAATAAACAGAGTAGAGATAAAGGTATGTAGGGTAAACAGAGTTAGACTGGAAAAGCTTCTTATCGTCCCTATCTCTTTCCTAGTGATGGACCGGCTGGCCACCTTCTGCCTGCCCCAGTAAAACCTTTTGGCCTTCCAAGAGGTTTAAGACTATAATCTATAAATTTCCCTAATATTTTCCATTGTATTTTGTTAGTCACCCCAAGTGAATACCAACACTGTACCAGGCAGATTTCTCAGAAAAGTCCAAGAAAAAGGCTAAGAGATTCTTGGCAGAGCTGAAGCAAGATGCCGTCAGGTTCAGCTCTGTGAAACTGATTATACAGCTGGAGGAGCGAGCTGAGAGGACTTCACAGTAAACATTAGAGATGTCCTAGAGGGTGCATTTGCTTGGATTTCCTCCTAACGAGCTCTATTAAGTCAAATTCATGAGAGAAACTTCAAGAACTTGGACCAGATGTAATCTGCTCTAAAGCCTTCACACTGAAGAGTAAGTGAAGTAAGTTTCAGTCTCCTCTGCAGCCACTAGTACAGATCGTTTTCATCCGCACCTCTCTCCACTTTTCCTTCAATATCTCCCTTACCTTTGAACAGCACTATGTGATGCTCACATTGTTTGCTTAGTCAGATAATTCCAATCTTCATCCTCAAAGGATCTAAGGTCTTAGTTGCTTTATATTTTCTAAGCTATGGTTGCTGCAATTACGTTCTTACGACTAGTGCTGACAATACAAGCACCATGAAATGAATGCCCTAGCGAATGTCTCATGTTCAGAAAGTAGACCTTCTTACCCTCCTTTGTAGCAGCAACCTCAGCTCCTATATTCAAGCTGAATTACCCCTTAGCAGTGTAATAACTCTTCGTTTTGCCTGCTCATTTGCTGCAAAAGCACAAGGTAGGTTATACTTTCTGGTTGAGTGGTTCCTCGTCTGCATGAAACAGGTGCTCTTAAGCAGGACAAATTAGTCTTTTTATACATATCAGTGTTGCCAGGCTATGGTTCTCAGATATTCAATCAAAGACTAATCTCGGTGTTTCTGGGAAGGTATTTTATAGAGGTGATTACAGTACATAATTAGCTGACTATAACTAAGTGGGTTTCCCTAAATCATCTGAGTGGGCCTGATTTAATAGTGAAAGGTCTTCAGAGCAGAGCTGAAGTATCTCTGGAGAATAAGAGATTCTGCATGACAATAGCAGCTTCAGACTGTACCCAAGACTTGTATCCTCCCTTTCCTGATGGCCTACCCTATGGATTTTGGACTTTTGGAGTTGCTTAACTATATCCTATAACCACACAACATGCAAGCCAATTCCTTGAAAAAAATAAATTCCTCTTTAACCCCTGTAAGTACTGCTTCTCCTACTACATCTGTTTCTTTGATTGAATAATCTTGACCCAGTAGTTTCTGTCTCTTTCTGTCTCTGAATTACCTATTGCCTTGTACATTGTTTTAAAGTGACATGGTTGGGCAAATTTGTGATTTGTCACAATTTGTACTTAGAGCTCCTTCATATGCTCTATAAATACTATCAACATTAATTTCTTTTAAACCACATATTTTGATCTATAATAAATTTGCATAAATTCTTGCTGAGATATTAGTTGGAAATTTAACAGACAACAGATATGATATTAACTAAAAGAATGTCAATGTAACCAAGAAACTGACCAAGAGCCATGTTTATAAGGAATGCAACCAAAATGAGCAGATGACCGGTCTGATATTTTTATATTACCCATTTCTTTTGCACAGACTCAATAAGGAATTAATTAAATACCCCTTTGGAACCAGAGCCATTTCAGTGAATTAAAGCATTTGAAACTAAAATTGAACCTTTTAAAATGAACATGTTCCATGAGGTAAATAATTTCTACTGAAATATGGGCAGCTACCATGAAAACCTAATGATTTATCTCCTAAGACTCATAATTAAAGAATAAGTCTCAAACCAATGGTATTGTGATGAATAAATATTTATAAATTCTGGTCATCGAATGATAGAAGACACAGTATCTTAAATTTAGTTAATTGATTTAACATGATCAAGCCATTTGTAAGTGGATACCAATATTAATGGATATCCTTTATTAAAGCCTTATCCTACTCTTATTTAATGTATATTTATATTTATTAAGTATATTTAGCTATACTTAATGTACATACATATACTTTAATATATATAATTTATAAATTATATATCTTTATATCTATAGCTATATCTCCCATGAAGTTGAATTAATCTCAGAGAACTGAGTCAATATCTGTATTTGTCAGTATGAATTCCTGTATGCTACAGTAACAAACAGTTCTCCATATATTGGGCAGAAGTTACTATTTTGCTCATGCCACACACCCCATGCTCATTAGCAGCTGCCTCTGCTCACAGAGGGCAGGCATTAGCACCTCCAGTTTGCCTGATGGAGGCTCTACCATCTTGATCACATGGTTTCATGGTGGTGTGCCACCTCATAGCTCATTATCTTGTAATTATATCATCTTCAACATGTGGCCTTGGAATGATCTCAATAAGCTAAGAGAGAAAAGGGAGAACTGTGTATAAACGTTTTTACTTCACCTCCAGTGTGTAACATATTACTCTCACTCACATTTTACTAACCAGGAATAATCATGTGACCCTAACCAAGGTGACTGGAAAACAATAATGGTAGGTAATCGGAGTGCTTGTTGAGTACCGCTTTCTTCACTACAGTTCACTCTTATAGTCTCCAATGTACTTCCTTTTCTCTCTTCTTCTTACATGCAGAAATCACTCAACTTCTCCAGAAGAGGTATACCCAAAAGTCTCATGCACTCTATTTTCTACTCAAATGAATTTCAGAGATGTGTGGCATATTAATAAATAAATAAAAATATATAGTCAAAGAGTCAAAATAACTGACTGCATTATTTTGATGTCTGTCAAAAGATAGAAAATACAATAACAACTATTAGAATCCTAGATATGTTATGAATACATGAAAATATTTATAGAGTTATACAGGTTGTAATGAGTAATTTCTAAGCCTGAAAATTGTGTCAACTTGAAGGTTTGAAATTCCAGGACATAAGATCAAAATATTAATATAGGAAGAGAGAAAAGAAATAATTTGGTGTAAATAAGAAGTCACTCTAAGTTTCTTAGGATTATCTGATGACTGGGAGCTAAGGTAGTATATACATTTATCTACCTAATTTGGTTTGCCATTCTTCCATCCACTTGTTGACGTATTATAAATATAGAATTCCTAGCACATTAAGGTACTCTGTGATATTTTTGTGTCTTTTCTTCGTCTGTATTAGTCATAGTTCTCCAGAGAGATAGAACATAGGATATACATAAATAGATATATAAAAGGAGTTTTATTAGGGAGAAATTGAATCACATAACTATAGAGACTGAGAATTGACTCATATAATTATGAAAGCTGAGCAATTCCACAATAGGCCGTCTGCAAGCTGTAGTACCAGGGAAGCTGGTTGTATGGCTTAATCCAAAATGGAAGGCTTGAGAACTCTCAGTCTGAAGCCAATGGCCCAAGGGCCCTGGTGACCACTTGTGCCAGGCCTGGGGTCTGAAAGTCAGAGAACTTGAAGTTCTGGTTTCTAAAGGCTGAAGAGCATTCAGGCTCTGGAAGGAAAAACAATTCCTCCTCCCTCCGCTTCTTTTTTGTTCCATCCAGGTCCCTTGCCAACTGGATGGTGCCACCTACATTGAGGGTGAATCTTCCCCACTAAGTCCACAAACTCAAATCTCAATCCCTTCTGAAAACATCCTCATAGACACAACCAGAAATAATTCTTTATCGACCATTTGACATCCCTCATCATAGTATCTCAACAGTTGAAATGGAATAGATGGCTAAATTAACAATTTTTTCCTATACACTTTACTTGACAAAATACATGAGCTGTTCAATAGTCACTTTTGCCTTTGGGGTTCCTTTGCAATTGAAAATGGATGAAGAATAGCAGGATGCATAGTGACTAATATTTAAATTAGTGAAATAAATGCAGTTAATATTGAATCATCTTGCTATTCTTGTAGACCCTATTTGGAAACTGCAATGTAATAAAAAGTGAACGTAACCCAGCTGCTTTAATTTTTACTTTAGAATGAAAAAGTATTAATCTGCCAATGAATAAAAATCAATTCAAACTATTGAAGAAAATACAAATGCAAGACACATTAATGTTTTCAAAGTATTAAAAACCAATGAATAAAACAAAAAATATATATAAGTTGTATGCATTTCTCAATCAAAATTAAACATCTTTGTCGATTATCGTCACAAATAAATGTGAAGGCTACAAACAAATTTACTATGTGGAAGTACCTCTGAAACATCATTTAGGCAGAATTAGAATTCAGTAAATACTAAATTTGAATGTATTATTTTGTCTGGAAGTTACATGGAAATTCATCAGCATACTAATCATTCCCATTTCTTATAAAAGTAAATTTATGTAGTAAAGTCTGTGCTTCAATTGTAGACACCAGTCTTTTATTAGGTATATGGGACTAAAGTTTAGACAATGTCCTGTGGGACCCAGTTAACTCTCCAATACCAGCTCATGTTTCTATCCTTCTTATTACACATGATGTGACAGATGAATGCCAATGGCTACAAGGGCATGTGAATAGAATTTACATTCCAAGATAGAATTAAGCCTTAGGTTGAAATTCTCTGAGAAGTAAATGCTGATCATGTCATTTCTGTCCCCTGTGGCACCAAACTTTTAAATTTAGCAGTTTGGTAGAACCAGCTTAGCTTCTGTATGATGTCAACCTCAGAAAGTTACCTTGAGCAGGGGCAAAATGTTTCTTAACTTGGAAATTTATGACCATGTTTAAGCATATCTGAGAAAGATTAATTCCCCCACTTAATTAAAATAAAAAAACAGCAAACAAAAATTTCTAGATAAATACAATATATGTTTGTATGTGGATACACATGCACATATACCCACATATTACACATATACCTACTTATACACATAGATATAAACATTGAAATATAAAGAATAAATAAATTTCTTATACTGTATTAAAGCATCTTACCATAAAGCCATAGCTTGTGAGGAATAAAACAGTCTATGTATTTGACTGGTAGAGATCCTCGCCTGTAGATTTTATTTATTCCTGTCCCACAAAATCTTGTCTGTAGCGTATGCTGGAATTACATTTCTTCCCTTCCTCCCTCTTTTCTCCCTCCCTCCATCCCTCTCTTTTTTCTTCCTTTTTTCTTCCTCCTTCCCTCACTCTCCTTTTTTCTTCCTTCCCTCCCTTTTTACTTTCTTTCCTTTCCCATTCCTCTCTTTTTCTCTCCTCTCCTCCCTTCCCTTACTTTCCTTCCTTTCTTCTTTCCTCCCTGTCTCCCTTCTTCCTTACTTCTCCCCTCCTGTCCTTTCTTCTGTCTTTTTTTTTCTTGAGTGCCTTGTCACTAAGATATAATCACTGCATATGTGTTTGTTCACAGAGTGGACCTGAAGTACCCATCTCTCACCAACCTGAGCCCATAGGTTCTACCAAATCTGAAATGGGACAAATTTCTGCTCTTACTACTGCAGGCACTCTGAATTTTTCTCTGCTCTGACTGGAGCTTTATGCTTGGACAGTTACGTTCTCTGCCTCTTGTTTGAAGGATATCTTATTAGAACAGCCACCCACTTTCTCGTCTAAAACATCATTAACTCAGGCCCTTGTTAGTTTCCTTCGTGTTACTTCACAATCAATCTTTATTTGCCTCTGTAGTTATTGCCTATTTAATCCATTAGAATTTAACTTTCAAGAGGACAGGGATCTTTTCTGCTTTTTGCATAATTTTTCCCACCACCTAACACCATCTGGCACACAATGGGAACTCAATAAATGATCTGTTAATAAATTGATTAGTGTAATTGTTGATGTAACTTTATGCAGGGCTACTCAGTGAGCAGACCCACTTAGTGAAGTGCCCTTGTTTGTAAGTCATGCCTGATATTCTATGGGATGATTGTAAACTGTAAATCACAGGACAGTTTTCAGGGGGCAGGGTTTTTGGAACACAATATTAGTTAATGGTGGCCTCCAGGAGAGGTGGGTGTAACCCTAGGAAACAACCATTATTCAAAGGTAATTCTCTGAAGTCAAGATGTGTTGCATATCTTTCTCAGCATTCACAATGTGGGACCAGCAAAAGGGATCTAGAAAGACAGCAACAATTCTTATCACTATCCATTCAGCTGAATCAATAACGTGATTCTAAGAGCAACAGACTTTAACACATACTCCTTAATTGAATATCTTCAGGGTACGTTTGAGTGTGAGAACTTATGAAAGTTTTAACTAAACCAGATTGAGAAGCATAAAATAAAAAAAATTAGTTTCTGTTCTTCAATAGCAAAATTGAGCTTAGTTTTATTTCATTTGATAATCTCACAACCCATTTGGAGGAAAGATTCCTGTTCAGAATTTAATAAATGTAACTCTGAAGGCTTGAAAGTTTACCCAAGAATTCTGAGATATTCTTAAGAAGTGATTTTTCTGTTGGAAACTTAGAATAGGTTACTTGGAACACTTTAGTTTGGCTAATGGCAAGGGACCCACTTCTTTGATGAAGTCATTCAGATCTGGATAGTGTCACCATGAAATAAAAATGAGTCCTCCAATTTTATACTACGAGGAAACCTATCCTTTGGATATAATGTTCCCTTCCTTTGAAGGAACATAATTTAAATAGTGGAAAAGAAACTGACACTCCTGAGTTGTTTAAAAATGCTTTAACACTTTATTTTAATTTCTGTATAAAATGTTTATGCTTTAAAAAAAATTAAGGCCAAAGTAAGTGATGCAACTCTGTTGCTTTGGAGTTGGTGAGATGAGAGATTTGCCTGTCATCTGGGAGCAAAAGATGAGCTGACAAAATTAAAAGTCTTTTAATCTGTACTAAATATAAGAAAAGTAACTTTTCTTATGTTTCTCTTTTGATAGACAATTTTTTATCAAGCACATCTAATGTTTTGATCAAATGTGTCTGAAACCACTCAAGTTATAGATGCCACAGGAGAAAAAAGTGACAAAATAATATTGTTCCAAATACATTCTGAAATTTTTGAAAACCAGAATCCTAGACCTTCAGAAGCAAGGAGTAGACGTCAAGCAACATAGTCATTCACTTCTTATTGGGCTAAACTTTCTTCTAGGGTAGCAAATTTTTATGCCTTTTGTTCTGAAGACCTCTTTACACTCCTTAAGAATGTAAAACACAAAAATGCACAAGCAACATATTTCAATATCAGGTTTAATGATGACATCATCACATGCTGTCATCTCTGAAAATTCCACTCTACACTTGAAAGAGGATGATAATAAAAAGACAAATAATGTCTTAGTATTATTAAGAAAATAAGTTTTGTCCCTATAGACCCATTTAAAGAGCCACAGGTATTCTAGTGTCATATTCATTTTATAAAGAAAGTCTAAGGGATTGACTAGGAGATGGGATTTGAGAGTTGTTCAATATTACATTCTTTTCCACTCATTATGACAATACTCTAATTGTTACAGAAGAAACTGAAGTATATTAGTTGGCAAATAATCTAAAAATAACCAATACATTGTTATAGTAAATGTATTTATTTGCCTTCTCCCAATATTAATATATATTTTTTCTTGCTTATTTCTTAATTTGTTTATAGTAAAGCAAACATAAAAGGTCACTTACTTAAATTTTAAAAAGATAATTTTATTATCCTATTTGAATAACTAATTTATATTTTAAATTAAAATATGAATTCTGAGCCATCTGTTTAAATACATACTATTTAAAACTTTAAATTAAAACATACATACTACATTGAATATATATCTGCTTGTATCATCAGGATAATTTTCTGGAAGGTGTGACCTTTCAAATGTTTACTGTACTAATCATACAATTAAATGGTTGCCACTGAGTAGTTTTCGTAAAGAATTTGCATTCTAATTAATAATCAAATGACTCACTCTTAAAGACTCATTTTTTTACAAGACAAATTGGAAAAGTAAATTTTCTATTGAGATTTGTATCTCCAGATGATCCAGATAATTACGGAAAAATTCAGAAACATTTTGAAATGTGTTTTTCTTAAGTAGGAGAGGCAGATTTAGATTTAATTTAGAACTAGGACTGAAAGTCTGAATTCAGACAATACTCATCCTTAGCCAGTACGTTACTCAGCAAACCCAGGTAGTATGAAAGAAATGGAAATTCATTTGGCAGAGAGTTCAAAGGATATTTATTTAAGCCACAACAACAAAAAAAATGTAGTAAATAGTTTCTAATGAAAATTATCATAAGAAGAATGTATTCAACATTTCCAACAACTGTGTTAACAAATATATTCCTTTAAGTCCTAGTCACAGACTGTTACAACTTAAATTTGAGTCAAAACCAGGTACAAAAGATGAGAATTTGGAGGTCCAACAACTACCTACTTTTAAGGTTTGGAGTTTTATTTATTTATTTTTTTAGATAAAACCAATATCTATTTTGGAAATTATCTAAAATAATCCAAGGCTTTGATATATCTTTCCTGAGTATATCAACTTAAGTTTATAGAAGATGTAATGCAGTTGAATCCTTAATGGAACATGACACATAATTATTCTGAAAAAATTCGATATATATTACTCCCATATTACATGTGTAACGGATGTCAGTTATGATCTAGCTGGAATCATATTGCTTTTAGAATTTACAAATCTCTTTGTCAAACATTTCATTAATACTCACATCTTCACTGAAATGTAGGAAAATGTAGGGAAAATTCAGTGAACTGCTGTCGGTAATAGAGAGAGGACCCAGGTCTTCTGACCCTTAGTGTAATATTTTGCCATCACATCATAGCTTTGTCTAGATGGAGTGACCAACATACCATTCTTTCTGGTTTCCTTAACCCCTTAGGAAATAAGAGATTAAATCTTGTTTAACTTCATTAGCAGCCTTATCAAAACCTGTAAACTAAGAAGTAAAAAGAAGAAAATCTCACACTCTCTCCCCTGAATATCTCTTGTTTATTCGCTAGTGAGTAAAATGTATTTTTGTAGCAAAATTTTGTATTCCATAGCTAGATATCAAAATCTAAAATTGAAAAAAGAAAATGTGGTATAGAAGTAAGATGGCATATCTTCACATTACAAGAAAACAAGTAAATAAAAATACATCTACTGGAGTAACTCCTTGATAACAGGATAATAACAGAAACACAGTTTCAGCCAGGAGACTACGCCTTTCATGATGCCATACTTTCCTGGCTGAATTAAGAGTATCTCTCATTCCCAGGTGAGAGCCTGTCTAAGCTAGTTTAAGATTTTTATCATTCAAGAAAATTCCATTTGGAAGTTAGAATCTCTAGATAACTCAGAGACACCCATAATAAATTATCTTACAATGCAGGTAACCTTCCAAGACATTATTGAGTCCTCTGACAGACTGCTTTTATCAGTTTAAGCCATATGAAATTGCCATTGTTTTGGGCTCAATCCAGTTTGATAATTTCACACGGTGCATCTCAGATTTCATGTGTATAAGAAAGCAAGATACATTAATTTAGAATATGAGCTTTAGAGTCGAAGTATCTTTATTTATATGGAAGCACTCGCTCATACTAATTAGGGAAGGTTAATTAACTCTCAAATGGACATGATTATAGTTGAGGTAAGCCCGTTAGAGTTGCTGTGAGGATTACCTGAAACACAAACACAGAAACACTAGCACAGTATGGTATCAGATTGGTATTCAACAAGTAATAGATACTATAGGGCTAATATTATTGCTGAGGTCCTGCATTCTAACTTTGAACCCTGTTTAGCTGTTGCACTGGGAAAGACTTCCTTTTCACTTCTGATAAACTTGGGCTGCACCTCCTTTTTGAGCATATTTGTGTCATGGTTAGCCATACAGCCTCTTCCATACATGGTTTTCTGGGATCATCTATCTGAGTGAGTCCCATTAATGCTAGTAATAGAATTTGGCCGTGAAGCCTGTACCTATTAATGCCAAGAAATCTCTGTGACTTGGAGGATAGAGCGTCTTCAGCACTTGGATATATTTACACTCAGTTTTTTTAGTCATTCAGAGATTTCATTTTTAATTCATAGAAGAAGAATGTTTTAGCATTTATAATAAAATCAGGTACAAAATATAATATGTATTACTTCCAATACTTCACTACTATTTACTCTCGGCTCCTGGCAATCAAGAATCTTTAATTTGTTACTCCACTTGCTCAGATATTCTTTCTTTTAAAACAATTCCTTTGAACTCATAAGCAGCTATTACTTCTCTCAGCCATTGGCCTTTGCACACTTTTGCTCTTTCTGAACACTGGACGGCAGAAATTGCAAACTCCTTGAGTTCAGGCTTTGCACTGTTGACCTTTGCATGTGACTAGTACATAGACTTGCACATTACAAGAATCCCAACAATGTATTATAAATAGAGCCGACTGAAAAAGTCAAATGATAAGCAGATAATTACAAAAATGTGTTTGCAAAATTATAGTTGGAAATTGGAACACTTGAAGTGTCTTTGTTTGATTTTTTTTTATTTTAACAGTGACACACAGATTGGACATGGTTTAAGGCTTGCAGAACAACCATGACGGCCTGTTGATCCACATTGTAGCTAAAGTAATACTACCAGCAAAAAATTTTACCTCTGAGTCCCAGTGACAGTTCAATCCTCCTCCTATTTGATGTCAGACTCTCTTGCCTCTAAGTCACAACCCTTTTGATGTGTGGGGATATGAAGTGTTGCTTGGGTTGCTGAGAATGAAATTTGCAATGGCCAAGAATACTTGGTTGTACTAAGGGAAAGTTTTTGCAAAAGGTAAATTCTTCAGGTTTTGATGTCCATGTTTGCATTTACTAGGGGCTGAACAAGATGGTAGCCACTAGCTACATAAGGCTATGGACATTAAAATTTTTAATTAATTAAAAATTCAATCCCTTGGCCATACTAAACATATTTCCAGTGCTTAATAGTCACATGAAACTGATGCCTAGCAAATTGGATAGCAGATATTTTCATCTCAGAATGTCTTATTGGACAGCACTAGTCCAAACAATTGATAGCAGAAGATCATTTGAGTGTAGAGAGGCAGGTTGTAATTTATAACTCATTATCAGGGAGGGTGAGTATAGAGCTGTCATGATCTCAGAAATGCCTTGACAATTTTCAGCTGTTGGATGCATTAACACACCTCTCCCACCTGGAAATGGAATTTCAGTTGTTTCCACTGATACACACACACACACACACACACACACACACACACACACTTACTTTTTTTTAACAAGCACAGATCTTTTTTCTAAATTGAATGATTACCATTAAAATAATTATTCCTTATATGTTTTTTCTTTACATTTTCTCTGCAATATCTTGCTGATTAGATTATAGATTTTCCATTACATACAAAGTATTTTGTAGTTCTACCAAGTAACTAATCAAAAAAACAAAAACAGAAACAAAATTACAAGATAAAATTCAGATATTTAGGTGATGTTTTTATTTAAAAAGCTGTTCGACCCTGGAAATATTGCATAACCAACTTATTATTATCGCGGCTTCTCAAGATGCAAGAATAAATTTTGACTTTTAGCAAATTCCCTCTTCTGTTATTAGGATGATCACTATGAGGAAAAATATATCCCAATTTAAAATACTAAAATATGAAAAATAGAAAATCTGCCATCAACAACAAAGATCCAATATTGATTTTATTTTTTTCAGAGAAATTATTTTATAAGGTTTAAGTAAGTCTTCACTACTGACACATTTGTTACTCCACTTTCTCAAACAAATTGTTATTCCACTGAGAAAGTGGAGTAACAAATGGGTCAGTAGTGAAGACTTGAAAAATCCCTCCCCTTTTATTTTGCTCATATTTTTCATTTGTATATAGAATCTTTCAAATAAGAAGATATTGTGTCCTAGGAGTGACCTTACTGTTTGGGTAAATTACTTTCTTTCTATGAAAACATTAAAACATGCATATAAATAGGAATGTGAATAAGCTTGCAAGATATTACTGGCATTCTGCATTTTCCATAAAAAGTTATGTATGCCTGAGGCTAAATGCCTGGTTGTATCTCATCCTAAGGTTAATAGAACTTCATGAAATATTTAGACTTTCATAATATGGCTTTTACATAAATTTTCAAGACAGTCAGTACTTTTTGGCCATTTAAATGTTTTTACCTAAGAGTAATCATCTGGCGTTTGGTTTACAACATGAATTCTTTGTCCAGACCTCTCTTTGGAGTGGATACCTCTGTCTTATTCCACATTGATTAGATATAGATCTCTCTGATCTGATCTCAGATAGTATCTATGCTTAGAGCTCTCATCTCTCAAGAGTTGTGCCTTGATCATCAATCATCTTTGAAAATATTAATGTAACAATGCCCAATTTAACTCAACTGACAGTACAGTCATCCAGGACACAACAAAAACAAATCAATAAATAACTGGACCAAAAGCTGAATACCCAGTTTGTTTTTCATGGTGGTAGTGGTGATGCTTAAATATATGTGTGTGTGTATGTATGTATGTACATGTTTTGTCACATACATACACACACAAACGCACACATGGATTTAATTGGATATCACATATCTCAAAAATTCAGTTAGGTCTAGCATTTCTCCCACCTAAGCCAACTAAATACGATTTTTCTAAATATTTCCACTTACTGTTAAGAATTCCCTTTAGTTTAAATTATCTAGACATCAGAAAGAGGGAAGAAATAGTTTCTTTATTTTACTACAAAATAATTTCCAGCCTTCAAGTAGCATTAAAGTAAAAACATTTTAAAATATTCAATTTCTAAGGGATGCTGTGAATTTTTTGATCTTATCTCAACCCATCACAAATCCCTTTTTAAGCAATGATCTGGTAGACAGAATTCCAACATTTAAATGAACTGAGCCATTGCAGAAACTCAGCACCTTACAAAGCATTTCCTTCCTTCTTTTTCTCCTCTATTCTTCCCTTCCATCCTTCTTTTCTTTTTCATTGATTAAATAATTAGAATTTTGGACCTATTACATTTTTTTCTTTAACAACCTCACAGATACATTTATTTGTTAATTCTAAATCATTTTGTTTCTGGAGCAAAACAGATCTAGTGACTTTTCATGTAACTATTAAAATGTACATATATACACAGATATATATTTCTATATGTATATTTCTGTTATATTACATTTACATATGTGTGAATATACTTATATACTTATATTCACACATATGTAAATGTAATATAACAGAAATATACATATAGAAATATAATTTTATTCTATAATTATAAATACATACTATGTTCACACATATGTAAATGTATATATAATGTATATATACAAAGTATATAATGGGATTTAAATACACATAAACATACACAGACACATACATATTTTTCCTTTCCTCTAAGCATCGCTTCCTACCCCGGATGATTAAAAAAAATCAATACCAACCTGACATTGTACCATGTGCCACCAGAGGCAATGAGTTCCCTGTGTTTGAATATTAAACAATATTGAACAAACATTAAATTCTGAACAACATGGAACCTTAGGAGGCTCAAGCCTCACATTAGGGTTTTAGGCAGAATATCATCATACTTTATTTAAATCCTAACTTTCCATAATTGTAAAAGAATTTATCCACTTCCCCAACAACTAGAGATAAATTTACATAATTACTCTCAGTGTAATAAGGCATTTACTTAATAGGCTATTTCCAGGGGATACATGAAATAATCTACGTAAAACACGTAGCACATTTCTTCATATATAGTAAATGTTCAGTGTTAGCTATTACTATAATTTTTATTACCCTTATGTAACTAAATATATATAAATAAATATATAAACTAAACTCTAAGTAGTAGAGCTCTATGACACTTTCTAATTTATTTGTGTATCTGAAACACATGTTATCATGATTTCTGACTGCTGTGTTTTTTCTTGACTTGTTGAAATTGAATATGAATAGAAATGCAGTCATCTTACAGTAGGAGAAAATCATCCCAATTTTAATGATAGACAGCAGATGAATCACCTACTTAATGGCATGATCAAGCAGACCTAGAAATACCAGTCACTCCCATTGCAGCCCACAGATTTATCTGTTTATAGCTGGAAATAATACATGCATTGTTCTTGAAATCACTCTATTACCACAAAATATCGTTATTGACTAGACAGTCTAATCCCTCTCAATATGTCTGCCTTGACTTGTATGGTAGGGAAAATAATATAAAATTGAATAAATAGTAATATTAAATCAAAGGAGCCGAAACAGAAATTCATTTTATGATTTTATCTGGTTAATATTAAACACTGGCATGGTCTTTATTAAATTAGGCTATTTCTTTAATTTATACCCTTATAATTTATAAAAGATGTGAACCATTAAGTTACATTTTTGAAACATTCCATTTGACATTGTATATTAACTTTCATTTATATGAATAATGAGGCCTGCACTGTCCGTGCACTCCCCCTATTAAGTACTGTTCAAATGTAACATTCAGGCATGGGGACACATCGCCTTTGAATATGGTCCACTCTATCTCTAAACAGTTCTAGCCATTAGATAACTGGGGTAAACCAAAGGGAGATCGATTTTGGAGTAATTTCGGGTAGTGTTTTCTATGTTCCAGAGATAGGACAGAAACAAATTGGAAAAGATATTATGAAACATTCACTGTACCTTGTCTATCCAAGACTTACTGTAACCAGACAAATCTTGCCAGTTTCCTTCAAAATTGTTCCACATCTGATCTATGTCAGCTCTCAACAGCATTCTAACAGTGCTCTTGTGAGTCAACTTTGTATTACCTCTCTTCCTCTTAAAGACCAGTACTGAGAATAGCCCAGTAATCAGCTACACAGACTTTTAATTTGACTGCCTAATTTCTTGTTCTCTTTCTCTCTTAACCCTTGTGAGTGTAGCAACTTTCTTAAACTTCTCTGTTCCTCATCTATAAAGGAAACATTGTGATAGTGTCCCCTTCTGGACTTGCTGTGAGATTTCAATGAAATAATCTGTGTGAAGTGTCTAGCACAGTTTTTAGCACATAAAGAATACTCAGCTAATGCTTTGTATTATTATTGTTATTAATATGACAAATGTGACCAGTTTCAAGACTTGATCTTCCCATAATATGGTGGTAATTTACAATAATTCTTCTAATGTGTTTAAAAATGGGGTTTGTTTTTGACAACAATATAATAGTGGAGACTTAAGTTATGTCTATGTATATATATATATATATGTGTATATATATATATGGTGTTTGTACACACACATATACATAAATGTGTATATGCATTTGAAATTCACATGCAAATACATAATTTACCCCAAGCACTCAAAACACTAGTAGTTAAAAAAAATTTTCAAACATATCACTAAATATTTCTACCTTACCTAGATTTAGATTTCAAATAGAATTAGAAATTAACTTATGCAGTTGATAAACATTCATTGAAGGAATTAATTGTAAAGTAGTATGTTTCTCCAATCAGAAAGTTTTTCTCATGCTATACATTCAATGAAATTGACAAATGACTTTAATTTTACTTTCTCAAAGTCTCTTGAATTAATTCCTTCCTTTATTTCATCATAACTGTTGTGAGCTCAGCTTTCATTATATCTAACATGTAATCTAGGAAAACATGAAAATCAGTATTTCTACTCCTTTCTCTTCAATTTACATCCAGGTCATTCCAGGCTACTAGTATATTTTTTCTTAAATATCAGTTGGATGATTTATCACCCACTTGTCAAGAACACGCAAGGATTCACTACTGCCAGTTTGTTACCCTCAGTCTGGCCTTCCTCAGACAGTCCAACTTATCTTTCCAGTGTCAGCCTCTCCTATTTTTTTTAAACGTATACTTCAATCACTAGACTACATGTTCTCGCTACTCTTCAAAGACAATGTTCACTTTTGCGCACATTTATTTGCTCACGTAGAGTTTTCCTCCCACCTCATCTTCATTTTTTGCAACCCTTCCAAGTCTCATCTCAAACACCACTTCATCCATAAAGTCTCTCTGATCCTCCCATTCAACACAACCTCCTGAGACATGAAACTCAAATGAACTTTGAACTATTCTAGAGCCCTTATCTTACACCATCTTAGATCCTAACTATTCTTACACTTGTGTTGTTAAACATAGATACTGGGTTCTGTTTTTCCTAGTTGCCCCTTGCAATATTTAGCCAAGTTTCTCAAAAATCACATGAGCTCAAGAAATATTTGTTAAGCTGGAGATTTGATGGATCCTAAAATAGGCACTCATGTTACATTTTCCAAATTTATACTTTTAGAGAAAATAGATTCTACTGTTTTTCTCTGTTATAAAGGCAGACTGAGATAAACACATTGGAAGAGAAGTTTTGAAGAAATAACAGAAAAGCCTTCTGATTGTACACCCATTTCTAAATGATTTTGAAACGTCTTAATTTTTATCTTATTGACACATCAAAATATCCAAAACACCATTTACCTCATTTGCTTTAACACAGTTCCACAAAATATAAGAAGAAGAAAACACACAGTTAAAAAGAAAAACAAAATTACTGTCCTGGTTGGTACTACTTTGCTTGAAGAGCCAGTGACGTTTTACTGAGGATTTTTTTCATGTTTGGTGAGTTTCACCAGCCACATAATCATAGCTTTAAATACATGACACAAACTAATACAAGGAATTAGTTGGAGATTCTTGGGACCTACACACAGAAAATTTCCATGTTAGAATTAGGCCGACTGACTGGATATTTGGCTCCAGTGGATAGCTATTGCTCATTCAGTAATCCTCAGCTGGCCTTCAAAGTAAGGACTCACTTGCCTTTTGAGGGCTGGGAAGAAAAGAGAGATATCGTGGTTTCATTAAGTGCTGCAGAAAATATCTAGCCTTTTCTCTTCCTCCAATGTTTAGAAAAGAGTGTATATTGAAACTTACTGAGATGCAGTTAAATATCAAAAAGACAGTCATCTCAATAATTTCTGTCTGATGCAAGAAGTAGGGCTTCAAAGTCTTTCTCAGTGGTAAAAAAATGATTCACTATCCCATTATAATTATTTTTCTGTTTTTATATCAGTAACATATAATCTTTGTTTGTTACTGAGTCAGTATAGACTGATGCCTTAACATACACATTCTGTAAGGCTCATCGGATAGCCCCATTGACACCACTAATGTTATTACGTAGGCGGGCGTGGAGGAGTCAGTGGCTTCCGTGTGTTGGGAGGGGAGACTCTGCCTTCCATCCCCCATCTCCTCACAATATACGCCCACAAGGTATATTTGGCCATATCTGGAGGAAGCTGTCGTTAGAACTGAGACAATGCTAATTACCTCCAGAAGGTAGAAGCCAGAGATGCTGCTAATCATCCTAAAATGCATAGTTACCCACCACAAGGAACTTTTTGGCCCCAGGTGTTAATAATGCTACACAGAATTGTGATATAGAATAAGGAATTTTGAATTAGACTGTCCAAGTGCCCAACCCACCTAAACCTCCAGCTCTTTTCATTATTCCTGTGCAACTCTGGACAATGTATTCAACTTCCCAAAGCACCATTTTCAAAATCTAGAAAATCCGGAAAATTATATCCAAAAGTCTTTTTTGAAAACTAAATTGAATAATTAATTTTGTATTTAAAGCATTTAGTACAGTTCCTGGAACATAGTAAAAGTTCAGTAATGCCATTTTAAAATGACATATGCCATGGTCTGAATGATTGTGTTGCTCCAAAATTCATACATTGAAATTTTAACCTCTACAATGATAGCATTAGGAGGTGGGGCTTTTGGGAGCCAGAAAATTAGCTTAAAGGCAGCTTAAAGACAAGTGGCGGGGGTGGATCAAATGCAATTGGATAATCTCATACATAGGATTTGTGGCCTTATAAAGGAGGTCCCAGAGAGTTACTTCTCCCTTTCCACCATGTGAGAAATAGCAAGAAGGTGTTGTCTATGAATCGAAAAGCAGATCCTCACCAGACACTGAATCTGCCAACACCTTAATCTGAGACTTCCCAGCCTCCAGAACAGTGAGAAATACATTTATGTTATTCATGAGCTATCCAGTTTGTAGCATTTTTATAACAGCCTAAATGAACTAAGACATTATGCTTTTAGATGATTTAGATATTTATGGTAGGATTTCTATAATTGCATATCTTGACATTGCATTCACGGAATAACTATGTATAATATAAAAATCAAAGTACCACACTATCCTACCAAGGATAAATTTGGGCACTGCAAATCACATTTGTCAGAAAAAAAAGAGGCTTTTACTTGACCTATTCTGCTGGGTGACAGAGTTTGATCCTGTTTATTCCATGCCACCGGAATTAATCTGTAATCAAATTTGTGACACATAAACAGTGAAACTAAGCATCTCAATGACAGGTTAGGTATCTATTTGCATGTATGACTGTACAACTTTCTTGATCGTCAGTACACACAACTAAAATGGGCTTTAGTTTTTCCATAATTAAAATTAGATATGCCTTTCTAACATTAAACTCAAAGATTACTGGTTTCTGAATTATTCCAATATTTATCACAAGTCTCTCATCAGGTTACTTACAGGTGTATGTTTGCTGCTTGAACCCTGAAGGCTGCACAATGAGCCAGGTCTATCTTGCTCAGCCGAAGAGCAAATGTCCTTGAGAGCCCAAATATCCCTGGGCATAGCTGGGAACACACCAAGGAAAACAGTCTCATTGCACAAACACAGCACATGATGAGCCAGATAATTAGCTCAAAAGCAGCTTAGACACAAGTGGCAGAACAGATCTCCAAAACTGTCCTGCTGTGCCCCAGTGCCCTGTATGAAAGTCCTAATAAACTCATCTACCAGTCAATCTAGGCTTGTCTGACTCATTCTTTGGTCCCTCACCCTCTCTTGGTTTGGGAGGACATTCTTCTATGCAATTCCGAGTTTTTCCTGTAACCAGGTCTTAGTTTTAATTTACTCCACTCTGATTGTTATGCTTCCTGGTGCTTGATTTCAATGAACAAATTCTATGAAAGGGAGATGCGTATTCATCATTTATAAGTAAATTTGTAAAATATAACTTTTGATTTTTCAAGTTGAATTAAAACATGTAAAATTTAAAAGGACAGAAATGGCACAAATGCATGTAGCAACATATCTGAGCCTCCTAAAACAAAATCAAATAAAAATATGCATTCTCTACAATTTTGCATATTTCTCTGGCTTCCTTATCCTCTACTTTAGCGGCATAAAATTTTACTTAGCACCTACTGGGGTGCTCTTGGAACTAAAATATCACAACCATTGCCAAAGTCCTTTCTCATTTTCTAGGACAGAACCAATGAGACATTTCTAAAGCTGCCTCCCTTCAAACTTCATTATGACCTCCTTAGCTCTCTAGATGGGGTTTAGCTCTCTCGAGGTACACCCTCTCACCTCACCTAACTCAGGCAACTTCGGCCCCAGTGTGGGCTCTTTCTGTTTTTGCTGTTACTATAGGAAGTAATTATCTGATACGGTTGTCTCTGTGTCCCCACCCAGATCTCATCTTAAATTGTAGCTCCTATAATTCTCACAGGTCCCGGGAGGGATCCAGTGGAAGACAACTGAATCATGTTCTGGTTTTCCCCATACTAGTCTCCTGGTAGTAATTCTTACGAGATCTGATAGTTACATAAGGGGTTTCTGTTTTTCCTTCTTCCTCATTCTCTCTTGCTGCCGCCGTACAAGAAGTCCTTTCACCTTCTGCCATGATTGTGAGGCCTCCCCAGCCACGTGGAACTGTGAGTCCATTAAACCTGTTTTTCTTCCCAGCCTTGGGCATGTCTTTATCAGCAGCATGAAAACGGAGTAATATAGTATCCTCGACCCAAAGTTTCGTCACATTCCCCAGCCAAAATTTTATGAGTAACACTCCTCTTTTCTGTTATCACTACATACATAATCCTGACACAGAGATTCACCATTGTTTGAAATCATATGAGAAATATTTAATATTTTTGAACTAGGCTTAGAAAGAAAAGCTGTCAACATTTAATACATATCTCCACAGAGTGTATAGAGCACTCAATCTGTATTGGGATGGAGCGTTTAAAAATTGAGAAGAAATCCTTGGCCCTGCTTTTGAAATCCAAAGCTTTAAATTCAGGTGATAGGAAATGTAAACCAGTGCAGACTGAAAGCTGATGTTACATGGTTGCTTCTTGTGGTAGTGAGAAGGTAGTTTCAAAACTAGGAGCTGCTATCATAAGCATTATGATAATATAGGAAACCTACTATACAAGAACCCAAAATATGAAGTCATATACTCAGGAGTGTCAAGGACCAGAGATTAATAAGAAAATAATTCACAGGGGAAGCTGGCTTTAGCAGAGAATTTATACATGGTTGAGGTAAGAAAGTTTGGAGCTGAAGGGCTCCTGTCCATGGTAGGGTTACTATTCTACCCCTAAGGCAGCTCGGGATCTCCACCTACCCTGCCTGGGTTGATGCAACATGAAGGGTACAAAAATTAGAAACAGAGCTGGGTGAGATCTTGGTGTAGATGGGGAAACAAACTTTAATGTTTGAAGTTTAGAATATGGCTGGAAGTAGAAGGGAAACTGAAGGAAGCTATAGTGAAAAAGTGAAGTCGACCATGACAAAGTAATGACCAGGAATTTTTATTACATTTGTTGAAGGTTTTTGTATTATACTGTGCCTGATATGATCAAAATGTTTAATGGAAGGCTTCTAGATCTTGTGAGCTGACACTGTTTATACTGTCATTAAAAATGTCTATTCCAACATACAGTTTAAGATAAAAGAAGAAAGTAGCTTGGACTATTTTAGAGCTCCTTCAAAAATGAGAAAAATAAGGATGAAGCCTCCGTTTCATATAAAGGGTACTGAAACACAAGAAATACACATAGGTGAGTTGTGGGAAATAGAAAAAATACAATCAAAGAAAATTCTTGAAGGATATTTTCGGGGGAAGTGATGGTAATAAGATATTTTGTGTATTTTTCTAGCATCTGCAAAGTCCGTTTACTCTTCTTAAATTCTCCTTTTGTTCTCCTTAAACTGACCTTACTGTGTGTGAATCTAATCCTGGAAAATCAATTCACATGAAACCAATTCACAGAGCCTCTGGCTGAATGGAAGCTGTAACCAATAACAATTTTCCTACCTCTCAGGTTCAGCACATGCCTCATTCATTCCATAAAGGACCCTCTGTATGACGGGCTTGTTTTAGGCCTTTGAAATATGTGAATGTATGAGCATACAAAGCTAAAAAACAATCAAGCATGCCAAAAAAAACAAAAAACAAAAAAAAAAACAAAGCAACCTTGACTTTACAAAGTTTGTGTGCTGGTAAGGGGTGGCTACACTAAACTACAAACAAGAATGTCAGGCCGGGCATGGTGGCTCACTCCTGTAATCTCAGCACTTTGGGAGGCTGAGGCGGGCGGATCACAAGGTCAGAAGTTCGAGATCAGCTTCACCAACATGGTGAAACCTGTCTCTACTAAAAATACAAAAATTAGTTGAGTGTAGTGCAGGGGCCTGTAATCCCAGCTGCTCAGGAGGCTGAGGCAGGAGAATCACTTGAACCCTGGAGGCAGAGGTTGCAGTGAGCTGAGATTGCATCACTGCACTCCAGCCTGGGTGACAGAGAGAGACTGTGCCTCAAAAAAAAAAAAAAAAGAGTCAAATTATATAGCAACTTAGAAAATGATAAATACTGTGGAAAAATAGAAATGGCAAAGGAGATTGGGTACAAGGACTGGAGAGAGGGTTGCAATTTCAAATGGGGTGGTCCCAATAGGTCTTATAGAGGTGATCTTTAAGTAAAACTTAGCACATTTTATGGACTGCCAAATATGTTTTAGCTGCATGGAATACATAGTGGAGAAAATAGTCTAAGACTCCAATGTTTATATTGTAGTTTGGGGGAGCAGTTGGATAACAGTAAAGAATTACATAATGTATCAAGTAATGGGAACGTCAAGTAAATAGAGAGTGATCGGAATGAGGTGCTCTGTCTGGTAATGTGGACTGGGAGGCTTTTATAGGGTGGTTTTTGAGCAACAGAACCTAATTCATATAATTCCTCAACATGAGACCTGTAGAAATTAGATACTCCAGCAATTCATATGTTCTAACACTTCATTGGGGAAAGCAATCCCAAGGAAGAGGGTTGAAGAACAGATATGAGGTAGGGAAGGAGGGCAAGGGAATAAAAATGGTTGTCTATGATCTGGCTGACACTTGTAGTAAGAAAACAGTAGGACCTAAATCTCCCGGGAACATCTTCTAAGATGCTGGCATTCCTGGGCTCTCCATTGGGAAAGAAGGGGAAAGCACTTACGCGCTGGTCAAGGGTCTCCTTTGTGAAAGCTGCACCCTGCCAGGCGTTCACGTCCCAGCACTTCTGGGCTGCTCTTGTGCAGGTTCTAAGCTAGTCCCTGGCCTATCAAGCCTTAGCTGCACCAAAGAAGCTCTTGGGTAGAAAATGAGAGAGGAACACATGGAGCGCAGACATGATGTAACTCACTGTGTATTGTGCCCATGTGAAGCTGAGAGGTAAACTTGCGAGGTCCATGGCCTCAAAGGTGGCTGGGTGGCTTGTGAGGCAAAGGTCCCGAGGTGAATGAAGCTTAGCAGACCTGATGCAGGGGGCAAGAGGAAAAGTGATTTACAGATGTTAACTAATTTAATACCAATAACAATCCTATGCTGTAAATGCTATTTTTATCTCCATTCAATGGAAGAAGAACTGAAAGCCTAAAGATCTTAAATAACTTGCCTGGAGCCACATAACTGGTGGGTGTCAAGCTTCAGACAGGCCTATGGTCTCCAGAAACATGCTCCTTAACCTTGTGAGTACCAATCTTACTTCACAAGCTCAATTGTTTTTAATTAATGGTTAAAAAAATCTGGTAAACCTTTTAATAGTTTTCTGTAAATTATGATTTCTAATATTGCTCCATTTATCACAGAATCAGTTCATCTTAACTAAATTCTGAAGTAATGATATTTAATACCTGTAGAAAGAACCACTGGGAAAGCAGCAAGGAGTGGAAGAGGAAATGTGCGTAAATAATACCTAGGAGGAAGCCTGTTTTTATTTATTTGTTATATTTTTTGAAAGGAAAGAGAACTTTCACCTAAATATGTTTTCTGATATGTTATTTCTGCTCCATCAGATGAGGAAAACTGAATTAAAGTTTTTGAATTACTGGCCGGGTGCAGTGGATCATGCTGTAATCACAGCACTTTGGGAGGCCGAGGTTGGCACATCACAAGGTCAGGAGATCGAGACTATCCTGGCTAACACAGTGAAATGGTGTCTCTGCTAAAAATGCAAAAAAATTAGCCAGGGGTGGTGGCACAGACTCACAGTCCCAGCTACTTAAGAGGCTGAGGCATGAGAATGGCTTGAACCCGGGAGACAGAGGTTGCAGTGAGCCGAGCCCGTGCCACTGCACTCCAGCCTGGGTGACAGAGCGAGATTCCATCTCAAAAAAAAATTTTTTTGGCATTATTACGGTGGCTTATGTTGACGTAACCATTAAAATTATCTATGTCAGTCTGCATGTTAAAGTAAAAGAAGGGCATAGTATATGAGGGGTTTGAATATCTATTGTATATAATGAACAATTTGAACTCCATTTGCTTTGGGTGTTTCAGTCCAAGCACCAGTTATCTGAGGAATGAGAGCCAGGACAGACTTAAATTCAACACATCAGTATGAAATTTTGCAGTCCTGGTAGAGAGGATGAAAGAACAATTGGTCATAGGTTCTGTTATCTTCTCAGTCCCTGTTCTGTTTGGGGAATATTATCCATTTGAGTGAAGTCATTCCAAAGCACTGAGAAGAAAATGTCTCTAATTTCACTCATTCTGAGAGATGTTTGATTAACATTTTACATATGCATGTATAACACACACACACACACACACACACACACGCATACACACACACAGCCCTTCACAATACACGCAGAACTTCGGGTTCTCTTCCAATATTAGTCTAGTCTGCATAACCAGCAACTTTCTTCTCTTGAGGATTGTAAGGATATTTTAAAAATGCTTTTTCTAATGGAGAAGTGAATCAGACAAAGTAATTGTAAACAAGACGTGTCATTTTTCTTGATGAAATATCTACGACAGTCCTGGTTAAACTCGTCTCTTTGTTAAAGTCTTGACGTGGTTTATCCTCTTGTTCGCACTCAGCACTTTGTGCAAAGAGAATAAGCACCTTTTCAAAAGCAACAAGAAAAGTGGTAGTTAGAATATTTTGGCCTTCATTTTTACTGTTGATTAAATGTGATTGTAGTTTCTTTCCTACTCAGGAACACCTAAATTCTGTCTCCCAAATAAAACAGAGAAGGATGCATCTTTCTGTGCAGCAGCACTTTGGGATCAATGAACATTTGTTATGCTGTTTATTTCATCCAGAGGAGCCAGAGATAAAATGTCATTGAAAGGCTTTTGATTTCTTATCCCATAGAACCCATGCTTTCTCAGAATAGACATGTAGCTGACAAGGGCAATTTTAAAAACACATTCTAAAGGAGAAACTTTCCTGAAGTTCTGTATTTACTTCTGCTTTTAAAATTACTAGCTAACGTCAAAGATGCTGAAATCTTATCTAGCCACTTCAATGGAAAAGTTTGGTATCAAGAAAAATACTGATTTTAGTCAATCAGCAATGTTCACACAGTAACATAATAGAGGAAAAACTAATGCTTGGGGTAAATAAAAATCAGTTTGCTTCTTATCCTTGTGTTCAGAAAACAGTATAATTAAACTCAGTAAGTTACAAATAGCATAATAAAGAACTATATGGGAGCCATAATAATATTTGCAGATTCATTCAGAAGTTCTAACCACTGAATTCTGTATTATTTTGTAGGTCATAGCAGTTTCTTTTTTAGATTCAAATTGTAGCAATTATTAATGTCTTCTCATAAAAATACTGACATCATCATGTCATCATGAAAATATAACTCTTGCCATTTCCCCTAAAAGAGTTGTCACATCGGGTAGATTTTGTTTGATAACTCACGATGCTGTCCTTCTTCCATCTGTGTCAATCCACTCATGTAACGAATGTCCACTTATTCCTACCCTTTATCCCATTGTCTCCTAACAGATTATCTGTCCTCCACAACTTTACCAAGGTTGATTTACTTACAAACAGATTTGTTGGTTACAGTGGCTCACTATCACCTACAGGAAAGGCCAGAATGTCTACAAGCCTCCCTCCACATCTTAACCTCCCCCATGTCTACCTGGTATCTGGCAGCACACACATACTCCATCCTTCCTGAACACCCCATGAACCTGATCTTCTGTGCCTTTGCTCTTGCTCTCCCTTCTGCTGGGAATACACTCCCCCTGCTCTTTCTGCCTCCCAATCATCTTACCCTTCATTACACATACCATTGGCCTCTGAATGTTTTCTACTCTCCCTAAAGAACCAGTCATGTACTTCTGTGTTAGTCTGTAGAACATGCTCTACTTCTCTGTGGAACATGCTCTACTTCTCTGTGGGGTGTGGGTCATGTAAACTACTCGAGGTTGTCAGGAACTCATTTGTTCACTCGGCTCCTAATTAACAACAATTCACTGTGTGCCAGGTACTCTACTTCCTGCTGCGGATGCAGGCAGCGAATACGTCAAACACAGTATCCCCATTACCGAGGACAGGTGGATCTCAATCTCAGCATGCATACTAAACACTTGGAGCACTTTACAAACATGCCTGTTTCCGAGATACACCACCCAGATATTTTGACCCAGAAGCTTAGAGTACGATACAACCTTGTGCTTTTTGTTAACACCTCTAGAGGATGATGACTGACTTGGCTCGCTTACATGAAGTGAGAGCCAGTCAGTATACTTTGTACGCCACTAGGCAAAAGAGATGACTTTTAACTTTCATTCCCTTTTATTCTTCTAATTTTGTAAACTCCTATATTCAAAGCAAGCAGGCTAGTTCTTGGTACTTTTTATGTGCTCAGTAAATATTTTCGAATGGATGCATGACTCTCTCACGGAATTTACAATCTAGTGAAGAATATAGAAGATTCCAAAGGTACTTCTGCTACTACATACCATGGTTCAGAAATGATGATGCTGTCCTAGAAGAGGATATTTAATTATGGTTTTTCAATTAGAAAGTCTTCTCAGGAGAAAAGATACCCAAAGAGTAAGTATGTTACCAGATAAAATAGTTGATGTGGAAGAATGCTAGGCAAAAAGAAGTGCCTGTTTAGTATGTGGAGAGCATAACTTACTAACGCTGAAAAAGTGAGGTCTCCAGCACATAATACTGTTATAATAAACATGCGCCAAATGCACAAATAAGCTGTGTATTGTTGGACTATGTGTTAGATATCCCACACAGTAACTGTCAAATGGGAGGTGCTCAATAACTACTTACTAAATGAATAAACGTAGTTCTCTCATGATCACTACATTTTAAATGAGACTGTAATTGCTATTTTCTAAAACAAGCACACAAAAAGCACATATTTCTTCATTTTCCTTCAGTGTGTTTCATGCATGTTTGAATGCCTCCAAGACCAGTTTTTCTACAAAGGAATGTTTACAATTAAAAATATAACACTTTAGTTCTTAACTCATTTTTGTCATTTTATGGTGAAAACAAGTTTTATGATTATCAGTTCTTCAGAAAATTTAATTTTAATTTTAATGTGTTTATAGTAAAAGAGCTTTGGAATTATTTTTGATGAATTAGTTAATTAAAGGTATATGATCTAGTTGAGATGATAGTATTTTTTTCCTTTTGTGTACTATCAGGAACATTTAATAACTACTTTCAGTCAAATATACTATTTTAATCATGTCATTTTATACACTAAGTTAACAAATTATAAATGCAAATTCTGCATTCTGGAATTGCCAGGCATTCTAGTAGGCAGAAGAAATCTTAACAGTGATTTTCTTTCATAAGTCAATTCCTGTGTTGCTGCCCAGCAATGCAAAACACTTACTTCCTCTAGTGGCTAATCATGTTGCCTACAAAAGAAGAATTTATTTTCCTTCCGGATTTTTACATATTATCTAAGAAAAAAAGTTCATTTTTAAAATTGGATCTTGTCTTAATAAAAATGCTTTTAAATCAGTAGAAGATTCTATAAAAGTATAAAAGAGAAGCTGTTGTTATTTTTAAGAGTAAAATAAAATACTACAGCCTATCGTGAGTTTAAAATTCATTAGGCAAATCTGCTTCAAGTTGTACACAGTCCTTGATACATAGTAGGTATATATGATTTATCTTCCTAGTTAGAGGTTTATATAGAGTGGGGTTTCAAATACTTACTAAAATTGTAGTGCTAAGGGGGAAATTATTTTACCAGATTCAATCACAATAACACAATGTGATACTAAGATACGAGTGATAAATAGCTCAGAATAATTCTATTAAGCATTCTGAAAAATACAGCTGTGTGTATCAGAATTAATAAAATACCAAAATGACATTTCAAAATTGAAGAAAGCATGAATTTTTCAATAAGTGGAATGATGAAAATTAACTATACACTTGGGAGGACATGACAGGAAAGATATATCCCTATTTCACAACTTTTACACAAAATAAATTCCAGTTGGATTAAAGATCTAAACATAAAAACTGAAACCATATGCAAACTTACCAGCCTTTCTTAATATGATACCAAAGACTGAACACAGAAAGGATTGTAGTTAAACAGATTTAAATATTTAAAAACTTTTGCTTGTCAAATCATATCAAATCAAGTAAGAAGGCAAAAAACAAGAATAGGAAAAATTTGCAACGTGTACAAATAAATTGTCAATATCTTTAATATATATAACCTCCTTTTAGGAATTATTAAAGAAAGTTCAAGCAATCCACCAAAGTAGGTAAAGAAACTGAACTAGTAAATCACAGGAAGAAATAAAAAAATCTATATGCCTAATAATCTTGGTACTTTGCATTATGTTTATGAATTATATTTCGACAATGAGATCACTAAAGATGAAAACAGGGGACATTTTCCATTGTTATTAAGATTGAGGACAAAGGGGTACTCAAGGGTAACAAGTTAATGAAAGAACAAATTGTTTCAATTTTTAAGTTAATGAGAGAATAAATCATTTCAATTTTCAAGTTAATGAGGGAATAAATTATTTCAACAGTCTTCAATCACACAATACTGCAGTCAGTAAAATAATACCTATTTTTAGAACACTAAGAGAGAACAATGTCTTGGACATATTCCAAGACAAAACCCTTGAATAACACGGGTTTGAACTGCACAGCTCCACTTACACATGGATTTCCTTACCTCTGCCATCCTTGATACAGCAAGGTCAGCTGTTCCATGTTCTTCCTCCCCCTCAGCCCAGTCAATGTGAAGTCAATGAGGAAGACCTTTGTGACGACCCACTTCCACTTAATGAATAGCAAATAGGTTTTCTCCTCTTCATGATTTTTTTAGTAACACTTTTCTCTTAGCTTGCTTTAATGTAAGATTACAATATATAACAAACACAGCATACCAAATATGTGTTAATCAACGGTTTATGTTATCAATAGGCTTCCAGTCAACAGTAGACTATTAATAGTTAGGTTATGGGAGAGTCAAAACTTAAACATGAATTTTTTACTGTATGGGGGTTTAGTATCCCAAACCCTCATGTTGTTCAAGGGCAAAGTATGTAAGGCAACTAGGTAGTTACTACAGCTACTGTCTTAGTTCGTTTTGTGCTTCTCAGACAGAATTCTACAACTGGGTAATTTAAGATAAATGTATATCTTCACAGTGTTTTGGAGGCTAAGAAGTCCAAGATAAAGGTGCCAAGATTCAGGTTCATCTGTCTGATAAGGATCTGGTCTCTGCTTCCAAGATGGCACCTTGAATTATGTGTTTTGAAAATGGGGGAATGTTATATCCTCACATGGCAGAAGGCAGGAGAGCAAAAATCAAAAAGGGGCAAACTCCTTTTTATTAAACCCTTTTATAATGGAATTAACCTACTTATTAGCAAAGAGGCCTCATGAGCTAAACACCTCACAAAAGGCCCTATCTCCCAACATTGTTGCATTAGGGGTTGTTTCTAACATATGAACTTTAGGGAACTCATTTTGACCATAGTATTCCACCCCTGGACCCCCAAACTGATGTTCCTTTCAAATATAAAATACAGTTATACCATCTCAATAGCCCAAAAATTCATTCTAGTGCCTACTTAAAAATCTGAAGTCTGCAGTCTTACCTGAATCAGTTATGGGTAAGGCTCAATGGATGATTCATCCTAGGAGAAATTTTTCTTCAGCTGTGAGCCTGTGACATCAAACAAGTTATGTGATTCTAAAACGCAATGGTTGGATAGACATTTCCATTCTGAAAGAGAAAGTTAAGCAGGAAGGAGTAACAGGTCCTAATTAAGTCCAGTACCCAACAGGGCCAACAACCTTAAATCTTAAGGCTTTGGAGTAATCCATTTTAACTTCTGTCCTGCTGCTTGGATGCCCTAGGGTGAGGGTTGGGTCTTTCAGGCTCCTAGTAGCTCTGCTTCCATGGCTTTGCTAGGCACAGTCCATGCTTCAACACTTATGCATTGAAGCCATATGTCTGTGAGTTTTCTAGCTGGTATCGCACGCAGGTGGCTCTACAGTTGTAGGGTCCTGGAGCCTTATCCCATGGCTCCACTAAGTATTGACCTAGTAAGACTCTCTGTGGCAGATCCACCTCTGCACAGGTCTCTGCCCAAACCTTGAGGCTGTCTGCAACGTCCTCTGAAATTTAGGTGAAGGAAGACACACCTGCACTGATTTTGTAGTCTGTACACCTGCACACCTGCACTGATTGATTTTTTGTAGTCTGTACACCTGCAGAATTAGCAGTATGCACATGCTAAGGCTCATTGCTACGTCCTCCAGAGCAGCAGCCTGAGTTGCACCTGTGCTCCCTGGAGCCACAGCTGAAGTGGCTGAGGATAGCTACACCAGAATGCAGAGAGCAGAGATCTGAGATAGCCTGGGCAAGTGAGCTCTCCTTGCACAGGACCTCTGAAATGCCTTTGGAATCGTTCCCTCGTTGTCTTGATGAATAGCCCCTGGCTTCCTTCTAGCCATCCTAACCTCCTTATTACAATGTGTCTCGGCCACATCCTTGGTTTTCTGTCCTTAACACATTTTTAAAATACTTTATCCAACCAGGCTGAGAATTTTTTAAATCTTTACTTCCTGCTAGTCTTTTGATTATGCATTCTATCTTTAAGTCATTTCTGTTTTTGCATTTTACTATAGGCAGATAAGAGAAGCAAAGAAGAATTGTCACTATTTTGCTGCTTTGAGATTTCTTCTGTCCAGTACCCTGACTCATAGCTTTTAAATTTGCCTTCCACAAAGTTTCAGGACACAGATATAATTCAGCCAAGTTCTTTGCCATTTTATAACAAGGATGGCCTTGCCTTCAGTTTTCAACACCTCATTCCTCATTTCCATCTGAGACCTCATCAGAACGGCTTTTACTATCCATATTTATATCAAAATATACTTCACAGTGACATAAGTAATCCCTAAGAAGAATGAGGGTGGAGGCCTCCTGACCTAAACAGCTCCCAAAAGGCCACACCTTTTAACACTGTTGCATTGGGGATTAAGTTTCTAATGACTGAATTTGGGGGGACATAGTTCATAGCAATTATTTAGTTATCCTTGTAATTTATATATAACCATAAACATATAGGTAATAGGAGGTAGTAGAAATACATAGTATAAGGTCTTTCATATTCAGTCATACACACATGAATGTCCACTCACATGTTCATAAATATTTAGGAATACAGATAGATTGCATCTTTTCCTGGTCTCACCAGCCTGAGTCAAAAATTTTATCACTGGCCAAGTGCAGTTGCTCACACCTGTAATTCCAGCACTTTGGGAAGCCAAGGCAGGTGGATCCCGAGGTCTGGAGTTCAAGACCAGCCTGACCAAGATGGTGAAATCCTGTCTCTACTGAAAATACAAAAATTAGCCAGGCATAGTGGCTTTTATTCCCAGGTCCTCAGGAGGCAGAGGCAGGAGAATTGTTTGACCCCAGGCAGCAGATGTTGCAGTGAGCCAAAATTGCACCACTGCACTCCAAACTGGGTGACAGAATGAGACTCCATCTCAAAAAAAAAAAAAAAACAGAAATTATAATAAAAATTTTATCATCACTTCCTTTCATGATAAGTGCCAAGCCCCAGTGTTTCTGATCATTTTGCCTTGCCATTAACTCAAGTATACTCCCAAATTCTTAGGCAGTGACTCTGTGGTGAAATCCTGTGGCTGTATTTGGTGCCGATTACCTTTGTGAAGCGATTGTGTTGTGAGACAGAGCTGTCTTTTACCATTGCCAGCCATACCTCTGCCCAAGGTTTGAGAGAGGACATTCTTTCTCGAATACCTCCCAGAAAAACTGAGAACAAGTTATTGAGCTAAACACTGCTAAAGCTCAGCCATAGATTATGTGCAATAGCAAGAGTGACTACTCTTTACTACTATTTACTTAGGAAAGGTTGCTACTGTAGAGGCCACGAACAAAACAGAGGAACATTGACGCCTTACCTAACCACAAGAAGTCCTTCTTGTGGTCAGTAGTTTCACTCTCTGTCAAGGGGAATCAGCAGGTATTACCACACATAGAAATCTAGGCTCAAGCGCTTTCTCAGCCCCAGAAAAAGACAAAATCCTTCTGTTCCTCTTTCAGAACCAGATTGGCTAACAATGGGTTATCTCTTCCATGCAGGTGAAATCTTGTTCTTCATACAAAGACTAATTCTTCCTTATGGTTTCAATAATAACAACAAAAAGATCATAATGTTATTATTCAGTCTTAGTCAGTACTAATGTGAAACAATGTATGTCTATAAAAGATTAAACTGCACCACATCCAATACGATTTCTTTTCTATAGATATATTTATATAGAGTGTGGGAGGGTGAATAAATATGTTAAGCATATCAACTGACTGCTATCTCCTTTTTGCTGTTGATTTTCTTGACCAAAGTTTCAACTAAAGTAAGTTTAAAAGAAGATTTGGGAAAATAGTAGAATATTTTGTCAGTTCTTCAGAGTAATGGTTCTGTTATCTATAAGACAATTTATGTTGCAGACAGGACACTAAACATCACAGCTTGTGCTATGTGTGCTTTAATTACATCGAATCATATTTAATTTAATTAATTCCAATTAGTTTCTAAGTATAAAAGTATTATTTTTATTATATAAAATAAAAATACATAAGGAAAGTTAAATTCCAATCTATAATGAACCTAATTACTCATGTGACACAATACTTTACAAAAGTGTATTTTTTGATAATTTATATAACTTTTTAAACCTATACCACTTCAAGAAGCTAAACCGTATAACTCATATGACATTTGACTCAAGTGATATTCTAAGAGTAGATGTCTAGAAAGGATTTTTTCCTCCAATAAGCTTACTTGGCATGAATGGCTGTCCTAGTGTACATGACAAAAATTTGTGGGACCTGTGTCTTCATTTCTGTGTTAAGTTCTATGATAGGAATGCTGAGAGAATAGAGAGGATTCATGTAGCAGATGTAGGCAGAGAAGTCCTGAGGTATGGGTGACTTTTTGCCTATTTAAATGGCACTGGAAGTGGCTGGAATAGACTTAGACCCATAAAAACTAGAATGAAAGAAGAGAACAAAGGATAACAGAGCAAGTATATGTGTGGAATGAAGAAGTGATGACTAGAGGGGCAGTAGGTGTCCCATCAGGTGCCAGTGTGTGGACAAATGACACCTGAGACATCCATCCCACTTACATCTGAACACTAAGTGCCTACAATTTCATTGCAAACCAGAGGCAAGGGGTCATGGGACTTTAAATTAACTCAGATCATTTTTTTAAAAGTCATCCAACATAAGGGAGCCTAAATGAGATATTGTATAATTATATGAGCAAAAAATATATAAGCCTAAGACTTGGCATCTACTTTTTTTTAATTGTAGAAGATGACTGCCAAGATTAAAAATTAAATGCACTTATTTATTCCTATAGTAAAAAAATTAAAATGACAGAAAAAATATGCAAATGATTAAATATATATACTCATGCATATACCCACAAATGAATAAACACACACATGTATATAAATTCATAATAATGTTGAACATAAAAGTTGTATAATGAAAGCCAACAATAAAATGCTGAAATATATTTCAAATAAGTATGAAGCACAGTTCAAAACACCAACAAGATTCCTGCGATAGAGGTAAGGCCACTCCTTAGAGGAACTCCAAGCTCAGAGTGAGCAAATATGAAATTCAGAAGTGGGTTATTGGGCAGTCATCATCATCATCATCAGGAATATGTCTACAAAACTGCTGAACCAAAGCCCCTACCTCTTGAGCAGGGTCAACCAGAAGAATTTACTTCTAAGTAGTGTTTATCATTAATAATTTAATAACACAAATAATAACAAAGTAGAAATATCATCTTTGGAAGAGGACCTAAATGTATGAAGGGACCAGAAAGAGAGACAGGATATAACATAGGATAATGCTGAATTCCACAAATAAACCTGAGGACATAAGAGGAATATTCACGTAGGCATAAATTTCTGTAGGAGGTCAAGCCCAGATTAAACTACTTAGTTTCCAATTATGGGTGTTCACACACCTTGCTATTCCTCATTTTAACTTCTAAAACTATTCTGTACATTGGTACTTTTAGCCCACTTACACAGAATAAATAAACCTGCACAAATACAACAGCCTTATAGCACTTGCAATAGTAATCAGTCCAGCTATTTGTTCATAATTAAGAACAACCCCTAAAGAATAATCAGACATTAAGAGAAAATAAATGGAACAAAAAGAATCAAGAACAAACAGTAAATAACTTTTAAATTACATAAAAAATTAATACCAGGAAAGGTGTATTTGAGGACACTTTTCAGTCTAGCAGAGTTGGAGAGAGAAAATGTGAAAGAAAAAATTATTTAGAGATTCTTAATGTACAATGCTTAACAGGTGAAGAAAAGCATTGAAACAAAGAAAATAAATGACATAATGTAAATAATTTTCATTCTTCTAAAGAGTTGTATCTCCATTGAAAAGAGCCTACTACGCACAAACACAATTTAAGAAATGTTGCACAAAAAGATAACTACAAGATGGTGTAATTTCTGAGCTCCACTCATGTATAGAAGGCTGTAAAAGTTAATGGAGGAGATGGGGATGGGATGAACAAACAGGTTATCTAAAATGAATAAAGACAGATTTATGTGGGAGTGGTGGCTCATGCCTGTAATCTCAGCATTTTGGGAAGCAGAGGCAGGTGGATCATTTGAGGCTAGGAGTTTGAGACCAGCCCAACCAACATGGCGAAACCAGGTCTCTAGAAAAAAATACCAGGGCATGGTGGTGCATGCCTGTCATCAGAGCCACTCTGGAGGCTGAGTTGGGAGGATAGCTCGACACCAAGAGGTTGAGACTGCAGTGAGCTGAGATCATGCCAGTTCACTCCAGTCTGGGTGAAGAGCAAGCCACACACACACACACACACACGGTAGACTGACGTCTGTCAAGCTATTAACAAACTTGAATGATGTAATAAATAACAGAATAATGCCACTAAAGTTCTGAAGGAAAGCACTTTCAATATGAATTTCCAGGCAAACAAATTTTAACTTGTGAAGACAAAATAACGATATAGAAGTATAGTATCTGCTAGCACGCTTCTTATTGAGGGAAACTAAAAACTGAACTAACCTGACTTAAACAAAAAATGCAATTTCTGTACTTTCATAATTGAAAAGTCAAATTGAAGGCTACCCTCAAGAGAAGTTCAATGTAGATAATTGCAGTGGTAACCATCCCAGCTCCAGCTCCAGGCATGTGAGGTATTTCGAGTTGCTTTGCCTTCCATGGTGGGTCACCTGCATCCTCTGGCTGGCTCCTTTCATGGAAGTCTGTTTGGCTGGCAACATTTTATCTACCTTGTGCAGGAAAGAAGGAAATCTCTGTTGTAGAATGTTGTCCCCCAATTCAATGGTTAGCTTGATAGCTTCATACCCATCACTGCACTATCATTACTATCAGGACATCTACTCTATCCCTGGGACTAGAAGGAGAGTCAGGTTCCCCAGAAGACATTACTGGCGATTAGATAATATTGAAATAAATGATAGATAGATGCTAAGGAGAATTTTAAAAGTTGATTTTCATAAGAAATACATTTTATTTATTTATTATCTATAATTTATTATATACATGGTGAGACTGTAGATAAAAAAGTGGAGAGACTTTTACCTTTTTGAATTATATTTCCTGCGTTTTGCAATTTGTATGGAGTAAATTGCTTTTATAATTTCTTATTTTTATGCAGTTTACGTTTTGTGAATTGCACCTGAAATGATCATTTCCCAAGACAATATTAGCTGTTTGTGGAAAAGGTACAATTTTTGAGGATAATGGCATATAGAGAGAGGATTCACAGAAATGTATACAGAATTGTTAAAGTTACAAAATGATGGCTCATTTTAAATTTACAAGCTACTATGTTTCATGCCGAGATTCCAAGATGAACAAGACACAGCCACTGGTATCACATACTTGCAATCTAGATTGGCAGGTTTAGAATGATTTGGAGTATGTGCAAATGTGATTGGTACTCAAAAGAGAGTGATAAATTTTATTTTTATCTTTTCTCAAAGAAGGGAAATTACTTGGAGATGGAGAAAAGTTCAACGTTGTGTTTAAGATTACATGAGAGTTTGTTTTTTACAGAGTCAGAATTCTAGGGTGCTAGAAGGAAAAGTGGAGAAAAGAGAGTGGCAAGGGAAGTGTTAAAAGGATGAGGCATGTCATGGTAAGTGAAATAAGCCAGGCACAGAAAGACAAATACTGCATGGCAAATACTGCATATAAGTATATGTAGAATCCAAAAATGTCAAACTCATAGAAGCAGAGAGTATAATGGTGGTTACCAGGGGCTGGGGATGAGGGAAATGGGGAGATGGTGGACAAAGTGTACAAAGTTTTACTTGTGCAGAATGAATCAATACTGGATCTTTCTTGTACAGCATGGTGACTATAGTTAATACTGCATTGTATACTTTAACTTGCTAAATATACATCTTACATGTTCTCACTATATACACATACAAAATGGTAACTACCTGACGTGATATAGTAATTAATTGATTAGGATAATCATTTTACAATGCATACGTGTTCAAAACATCATATTGTACATCTTAAATGAAGAAACTTTTTATTTTTTAATTATACTTCAATAAATTTTAAAAAAAAGATTAGGGAAATGAAAATAAGGTGGAAATAGACAAATTAAGGGCACTGACAAAGACCATCAGGTTGCTACGTTAGCTCCAATTGTCTTTAGAAGTAGACCAGACACTCTTTCCAGAAATAATTTAAATCCAACACAGAAGGAAGGACTGGAGTGGTTATGATGGATAGATTGGAATGTTTCTGCCACTTAA
>PVKP010005552.1:0-88783 GCA_004027715.1 Plecturocebus donacophilus | reverse complement strand
TCTTTCTTTCTCTCTTTCATTCTTTTTTTTTCTTTCTTTTGCTGTTTCTTTCTCCTTTTCTCTTTTTCTAAAATCTCTTCCTCTTTCTTTCTCTTTCATTCTTTTTTCTTTCTTTTGCTGTTTCTTTCTTTCTCCTTTTCTCTCTTTTTCTAAAATCTCTTCCTCTTTCTTTTTCTTTTTTTTCTTTCTTTTGCTGTTTTTCTTTCTCCTTTTCTCTCTATTTCCATAAAAAAATAAATAAATAAAATAAAGTCTGTTTTATCAGAGACGAAAATCAAAAAAAATTTAAAAATGATCCTGTAAAGTAATAAAAATTCCTTCCACAAAGTTTCCTAGGTTGTATGCTATAAACTGCATATCTATACTTTGAATTTCTCTTATAAAATCTATTTGATTAAAAATATGGAAAATCATGGTATCATAGAAAAAATATAGAATCAAGAGGGATTCAGAGTATGACTTATTGATGCTGCATCTTAGAAGTGCTATGACCTTGAACAAATATGTCACTAGAATAAGCCTCAGTTTTCTTATATAGAAAGTATATAAAATGCCTCAGTTTCTTTATATGAAAAGGATAACGTGCCCATCTCATAGAGTTGTTGTAAGACTTAAACAAGTGGGATACTAAAATCCCTTTCATAGTATCAGGCATATAGCGGATCTTAAATAATTTACAATAGGTATTTTAAGTAAGAATTGACCCAAAGAAAAATTCTGTAAACATTGCTCTGCATGCCCTTCAGTGAGGCTTATTTGAATCATTTTTAGCCAGAGTTCCTAATTCCCAGGATATATCGGAAAAAATCTTTCAATGACTTGAATTTATATTTTGGCATGTGAACTATCACCAGCCTTAAAGTCAGATTCTTCCACCTTTCCTAATTTAAAGTTCTCTCACATAATATCGTTCGGTTGCACGCCAATTTTTCTATTTCCTTTTTTCTCATAAAAAGCAAATTTAAAAATCTCTATACTTCAGCCAGGTGTGGTGGCTCATGCCTGTAATCCCAGCACTTTGGGAAGCCAAGACAGGTGGATCGCCTGAGATCAGGAGTTCAAGACCAGCCTGACCATCATGGTGAAACCTTGTCTCTACTAAAAATACAAAAATGAGCCTGGCATGGTGGTGCACGCCTGTATTCCCAGCTACTGGAGGGGCCGAGGCAGGAGAATCACTTGAGCCCTGAAGGAGGAAGTTATGGTGAGCCGAGATCGTGCCACTGCACTCCAGCCTGGGTGATAGAGACTCTGTCTCAAAACAAAAACAAAAACAACTGCACTTCAACATATTTTATAAATCCACAAAATAGACATCTACAGAGAGAGACAGGAGACAGGAATATCCAATTCACACCACTTTCATTTTTGGACTAATAAAGAGGAGGAGAGAAAAATTTCTCTGATAGTCTTAAGTGTAAGTGATTCAAAGCTATGTTAATACTTGAATATATGCCTGAGACATGCAATTAAACAGGTAGATGGTGGCTTTTCACTTTCAAAAACATTTGCACAATGTGGTAGCTTACTTAAAGCAGATCATTCACTGTTTTTTCCCCCTCTAATACCAGAAAAGTTTAAAGAAAGAGTGACAGGAATTATTTATAGAACTCCAGTATTGTGTCAGGCCCCGTATCAGGCTCTTAATAATCCTTAGCCCATTAAATCATCATATGGCTTCAGTGAGTTAGATATTTTGGTGCCTATTTTACAGTTGAGAAAACTTGAGCCCAGAGAGAAAAAGTATTTTTTTTTCAAAATTTCATAGCTTTAAAATTTAAATCTTTCTTAAATTTGAAATAGGTCTAGTAAGATTTTAACTTATATTTCTTGGTTTGCTTAGCCAGAATGCTATTCTTTAAGCTTTAATGCCACGAAGGTCCATATATTAAATATTGATTTTCTTTCCATTTTGCCATGTTTTCTCAAAATTCATCATTTCCACTTTCTATATCATGCTATTGCTATGATTACAGGCACTTGCCGCCATGCCTGGCTAATTTATTTATTTAATTTTTTAATTTTTTTTTTAGTAGAGAAGGGATTTTACCATGTTGGCCAGGCTGGTCTAAAACTCCTGACCTTAGGTGATCTGCCTGCCTTGGCCTCCCAGAGTGCTGGGATTACAGGTGTGAGCCACTGCACCCAGCCTATAGTTTCTAAATGGTTCTACTGAATGCATATATAAAAATCTATATTATGAATAGAATCACCTTGATTTGCCCCATATTCCGATACGCAAAAATTTAATACTAGCTCATTAAAGAACGTTCTCAATTCCTTCAAAGCAGAATCATTTGTTAACTCATTTTATTTCCCTAGTACCTAGTACATACAACTCTTTATATTTTGTCTCACAATCACGGATTTATTAGCTACTTTATCCCTGAGACAATGGATTCTTCCATGGCAGGGTCGCTGTCTTGTTCCTTTCTCTGCTCCTGTTTCCTCAGATGGTGTCTGGCACGTGGCATAAATTTAGTACATGTCTGTTAGATTACTAATATAATGATAGCATTTGGGTGCAGGAGATACACTTGAAAATTACCAAGTTCCATCCCTATAATACAGTTGAGGATACTAAGGCTCACAGAACAGAAAGGAATCACTGAAATAATGCATCTCTATAGTACAGGTGGGGATGCCAAGGTCCAGGGAATGGAAATGAATCACTGAAAGAATATAGCTTTTGTCTAAGTTAAGCCTAGAACCCAGTTTTACAAACTATAAGTCTTTGCTGATTTAACCCTTCTGCTTTTCAATTAAACATGTCTTAATGTAATTCATTTGCTTTTTTCTCCTTGAATTTCATGGTTAACATTGAAGACGCAACTCTGTTAAAATTCAAGTTTACATGACCACTTTCTTTTGGAAGAAAATTCTAGCTGGCTAATTCTGCATAATGTAGAATTATCAGAGTAAATAGTGCACAAGTTTGACAATTTATAATATCTAGTCAGTGACTGAAATGAAATGGGGAAAGCTGAGTTACTAAGTCTATCCTAGAATCAAAGAACCTAGGGTTGGCTATCTGTACTTAAGCAGAAAGACACTATATTCTGTTTGAATCTGTTCCTCTCCCAAAGTATGGCGGGGGTCTTTCATGTAGTTGACTGTCATTACACATCTTTTGCATCTGCCCGTATCTAGTCAAAGTGCTCATTAAGTATGGGAATCTCTACCCCTTATTTAACTTACCAGTCTTATCCTAACCTCAGATTGCCTGTGTCTAGTAACAGAGCATTCAGTACCTCTGAAGAGTCACTGTGGGGCTATTAGCTGCAATGAATTGAACTGAGAAATGTCTCATGGTAACTTTGATCTACTGGCCAGAGTTCTGTTGTCTGGACCACAAAGCACATCACTTCCCCTCACGTCCCCCACAGCAGATGAGATGATATTTGGAAAGAGTGACCACTGCCTCCCTCCTCACCCCACACACAAACCCATCCAAGTCATCTTTCCTCCGGGGAAAATGTCCCTCTGGCTCAAGTTATTTTAAATGAATAGTAAGCCGAAAATGTCTAGTCCCTGTCTTTTCCTTGATGGCATATTTGCTTTGATTTACCATGAAAGATTGTTTTTGGACTCTCAAAATGAAAGGGTGAGTTGACTGGTAAAGAACATATCAGTCAATGATGTCTTTCAGACACAGTCTCCCTCCACATTATTTAAGTGGTGTGTGGGAAAGGAAAAGGAAGTAGCATTTATGGAATACCTACTCTGCTTTGGTCACATTCCATTGTTTACATTCTGGGGTCTTCACAAGAACACTTTAAGTACATATTATTATTATCCTCTACTTTATAGGTGAGAAAACTGAGATTCATTGGTTTTAAGTAACTTGCTCCAAGCCGAACTAGAGCTAGAAATTGCACTCAGGTCTATTGAATTCCTTAAGCTATTCTCTTGGCACTTTGTCCAGTGGTCTCCTGTCTCAGTGTGCACAACTGTGGTCAGATCTCTCCTTTTTCTTAACATGCCTATGAATGCTTCCCACGAATCATAAACAATGTGGTCTTCCAGTAAATCTTCCATAAATGTACTAGAAAGGCCACAAGTGTCCAGTAGAATGGTGCATTTTGCCCAGGGGTCTGTATCTAAACACGAATGGCCCTAAAGGACAGGCCCAAGCGACCACTGATGTTCCATGTAAGATCAAAGAAAAATCCCAGAACTGAATGCCTTATTCAACATTTTAAACTGATTCCCCTGGTGAAATTTACCCTGTGTAGGAATGGCACAGACACAGCTCTATCATTCTCACCTTTGGCTACATTTCCTCCATACATCCGAACTCCCACTAACATCCACTTGCCTACAAAAGGCTTCTCATGCTTGCAGTCTTCAGCTCTCTTGTAATTGTCTTTATTAAGTGCACCTCTTCATTCATCTGTCCTCGTTGTATTACTTCTTCCTCCTTGGTCAATCTTGCTGCAGCAATATTTACTCCAGTTTATCCTCCAGCGTGTATCAAGAGAGACATTTCAGAATGATATCTGAGCCAGTTACCTCCCTGTTCAACAGGTCTTCAGTGCTGTTAGAGGTAACAGACATCTTATTTTCATTCGCAGGAGACATCACTAAGGTAACATTACCTCTTTGTTTCTTAGCCTAATTTTACTCTCTTCTTCACATAGAGGAGAGAGTAAACCAATTGCTAGGTGATGAAGTTTGGCCTGCAATTCTTAATTGGGTAGAGTTAATCTATTGAAATGCCATAAACATGAAGAATTTGTGATTTCTGCCCTCTCTGCTGGGAACATAGCACACTATGTTATTTAGTCCATCATAAGGTAAGAATGTGTACTTTGCAGACTAGACTTTTCTCTTATCCTCTGGGTAGACATAGATGGGCTTTGCTGCAGTAACAAGGGGCACCCCAAATCTGAGTGACTTAAAACATTCAGTGTAACTTTCTCACTTATGCTTTATGTTGGTGAGGGTCAGTCATAGTATAGCTTCACATAATTTTTACCCTAGGTCACAGGCTGCTGTGTTGGCTTCTATATGGACCATTGTTGGTCCTCAAGGCAGAGAGGAGGAAAAAGCAGTTACAGTCAACCTCTTTCTGGCTCTTAAAGCTTCTGCTCAGATGTATGTCACTTCTGCCTACATCCTACTGTACAAAAACGTCATTTGACCACATCTGAGTTTAAAAGTGTAGTGTGGTATACTCTGTCACAGGTAGGGGTATTGCAAGAAGGGCATCAAATGAGTGAACATATTACCACACCAGGAACTCTCCCCAGTCTAGACTGAAGGGTGAAACAGAGAGTGTTAGCAAGCCCATTTAGTCCTATACTTCAGCCAAATGAGCTGACCTAGGATTTATTTATTCAAAAGAAAAATCTGACATTTTAAATTGACATGCACAAAGTGGAAGTGATTTGTTTTTACTCTGCAGAATTGTGAGCCTTAGAACAAGGACTAGAAGCTCACATTCTTTCCACTAAATTGGACTGCTTCTCAAGCTTCATGGCCTATGCCTGGCACAAAGTAGGTGTCCAGCACACGCATGTAGAATTGAATCAAATTTATATGACCCACTGGTCAATCTCTCACTGAAATGCGTTTTCTCAGTTTTATAAACACAGCTCCCACTTGTGTTCTATACTCTAGGAAATTCTGGCACACTCTTAACACAGGACCTCCACAGTAAGTAAATCCCATCCCCTCACCTAGTCTGCCAGACTCACATTTTGGTTCCTATATTGGTGTCATATCAACAGACCCCCAAACCAATAAATGAAAAACAGAGACCTGTCTTAGCAACGAGAAAAGCCTCCATGTGCCACCCCCTCATTCTCGATTTAATATTGATCTGTTTCTCTATTTCTAGGCCAACAATCATTTCTCTCAAGCCTCAAACCTTTTCCACTCTGGAAGAAAGACTAGGTATTTCTCAAATTCATTTAATTTGTTTTTCCTTTTCTTCAGTCATCTTCTTGGGTAACGTCTTCCATATGTCCGTGAGCCATTGTGTGAAAGAGTTCTGCCCAAAGTCCTTATTTATTTTGAGTGGATTGGAATGGCAGCCTTAAGTCTGGTATTTCCTCACGTTTGACAGCTTGAATTACAGACTTTGGGTACATTTAATGTAATTCATTCATGTGGAATGGCTGTTGTTCCTCTCATAGTAGTTAAAAAATATAAATATTTACAAAACCCTAAGACAAAAGTTCTTACTGACAAGCCCTCTAAAGCAACAGCTTCATGGACAGGAATACTTCCACTTAGATATTTCCACTGACAAAGGTTCATTTCTCCTGGGTCATGTGTCCTTCATTTAATGCTAATGGAATCTTTGCGAAATCATCAAAACTTATCTCTCTATATGTCCAAATAGGGAAGGGAAGAGAGCAGAAGTAAGGGGGAAAGATTTTCTTAGTGGAATACAGTCAACTCCTTTAAGACGAGCCAGCAAGGACTTTCCTGGAACTGTAGGGAATGTCTGAACCCATGGGAATTCCTACTACTTGGGTGCCTTCTCTGTTCCATTACTATGATAAACACTTTGCATGTCATAATTTACTGATACTTCACACTCTTTTATTTATATAAAAATAAAGCTTTGAAAGATAAATGGACTCATTCAATGTCAAATAGATAGCAAGTAGAAATTCAAGGGTTTGATCACAGACTTTGTGCTTTTATATAGGACTAGATGGACTAGGAAAAGATTATAATTAAGTTGTTTAAATACAGAGCTACCAGATAATTCTGAAAGAATCTATGCTTTTGAAATACTTTCTCTTGGCCACATATAACCTACAACAGCTACATTAGATTGCCTCTTTTCATGTCAATTTCCTTTATCAACATCTAACTCTTTCTGTTCATCTCTTTAAAGATCCATCAGTCTATATTAGTTGAAATTGGTTTCTGTTGTATATGAGAGAAATAAACAACAATGCTTTAAAATAAGATAGAAGATCAGTACCTTCATCTTGAAACATACTATGAGAAGGCAGTATAAATTTGGTATGATGAGTCTGTTTACATCAGTGACATAGGATTTTTTACTTCTTTCTTCCATCATCCCTGGGGTGTGTACCTCAACCTCATGGACCAAAATGGCTGCACAGTGGCATCCCTTAAAACATTATTCCAAGCATCAGAAAGAAAAAATAGAATAGGATGGGTACACAGCTTCCCTTTTAGGGATAAGTACCCCATATACACCACATCAGCCTATATCTCTTTAGCCAGAACATTGTGGCATAATAACACCTAGTTGCAGAAAAAGAAAGAGGATGGCAAATATGACCTTACAGGTGGGTGAGAATGTGCACAGCTGAAAAGTATAGCTCAACATTACTGAGAAGAGGACTGTGAAAACTGGCCCAGTTGGTGGACACTGAAACCAAAACTAGACGTTCTAACTATTGCTCTAAAATGTCTATCTTTGCTAAAAAGAATCTGAGCAGAATGAATACTGGGAATCAATGAGAAGTCTTCAGATCACCATATTTCAAATCCCAGCTTAAATGCCAGCATGAGGTGGTAGAAAGAGTGCTGGCTGTGGCATCAAACTGACCTGGATTCAATCCATTTCTCTCTAAACAGATAGCGGCCCAGAGAACCAAAAGTTCAGGACACAAGAACACGACTAAAGTTGACAGTGCTAGAGCAAAGACTACGTCAGCGTGTGGCCCCGTCTAGGCCTGACGTGTCAACTTGAGGCAGAAAAAGTTGAGGAGCCTACAGATAAGCCCTACATCTACGAAAGGAAGGGAGAGAAAAAAGTAAAGAAAATGAAAGGGCTTTGTATTTTTAAAGTGTTCATATAAAAACAGCATGCTGAAGGTGCGCCAGCTGTAGACATGCACAGGATGCCCATCCTCTAGGTATGGAGCCCAAGGCCAATGACAAAGAGACCTGAACCCTTGCAAGGGAAGGTTCTTAGGGGCTCCAGACAGAAGGGGGCAGAACACAAATAATCGAGGAACCAAAGTTCGGCCAAATCCTGGGGAATGTCTGGTCAGTGATACATTAACCAGCCTTGGCCTTGCAAAGTTTTAATTGGCATCATTTTCTATGAATGTGGCCAAAAAAACAATAAAAGGAATAGAAAAGGATAAAAACAGAGAAAAACAAAGCCATTCATTAGGGCCCAGTAGATTCTAAGACCAGAGAAGACAGAATAAAAGCCTATGGAATTTTGACCCTTTATCTACTGATAATATCCATGTCAGCATAAGGAATTGTGCTTGGATTCTGGAAGCAGAATTGGATTTATATCCTAACCCAATGATTTGCTAACAACAAAACCTTGGGAAATTCTGTCATGGCTCTGATCCTCACTTTTGGAAAATTTAAAAAACAATACCTGCCTCACAAAGTGCTTATATAAATTAACGAAGACAAGAGATTTGGAAGGTTATTGCAAGCTACAAAGCACCATAAACATGTGAGGCAATGTGAGCATCTTATGCAGAGGCATTTTGTAATAGCATGCCTTCTAGTTCTAATGATTCTGAATCCAATCACTTCTATAGCTTGTTCTCATTTTACCTGGCCAATTTATTTTTTGCATTTTGGTGGTTCTATAATAGAACATTTAATTAGCTAGTGTAGTGAAATCACTATGCTACATCGCTTACATTGCTTAACATCTTGCATGTTGAACAATATATATGGGGATGGGACTATGTAAGTTGATTGAGATGGTAGCCATTGATAAAATAAAACTGGAAATTCTGATAAGACATTTTCTGTCTTAGAGAAAAAAGGATTTTAGAGGAATCTACAAACTTGACCATAAAAAAACAACAGAGTAGTCCTACATATGACTGTGAAACTTACCAATAATAAAGAGTGAGAACTCAAACTCCCCAATCCTGATTAAAATTTGAGTTTGAGGCTGGGCGCGGTGGCTCAAGCCTGTAATCCCAGTACTTTGGGAGGCCGAGGCAGGTGGATCACGAGGTCAAGATCGAGACCATCCTGGCCAATATGGTGAAACCCTGTCTCGACTAAAAATACAAAAATTAGCTGGTCATGGGGGCATGCACCTGTAGTCCCAGCTACTTGGGAGGCTGAGGAAGGACAATTGCTTGAACTCAGGAGGCGGAGGTTGCAGTGAGCCGAGATTGTGCCACTGCACTCCAGCCTGGCGCCTGGAGTGAGACTCTATCTCAAAAAAAAAAAAAAAAAAAAAATTTGAGTTTGAAATGAATAAGTATGGCATGCATTAAGGGTATATGATAATGTGTTAATGATTGAAAGACATCAATATAGTCATGAATGTAGTTAAAAAATATAAAGTATAGTAAACTTCAAAATGAAATTACAAATTATATGTTTAAACTGATATACAATTGAGTCAATATAACATGAGTTCATATAAAGTTCTTCCACCAGTTTATTTAAAAGTAACATGGGTTTAAAACATACCCAGTGATCAGTAATTTGTTTATTTGACCTCTTGTATGTTATTCAAATCTAGCTCAGAAGGAGAAAGGTGAGAATATAATTTGTAGAAAACATAAAATGGAAAATTTTGAAATGAAGAGAGTGGGTATATATGAGGAAAGTATCACAGTATGTGAACTAAAAGATAAGAATATTGGAGTTAAGTTTTAAGTTTAAAACTGAGTGAAAAAAGTTCTATATAGTCTGTAACAGCTATTGTTTGAATATTTTTGTACCTTCCAAAACTTAGGTTGAAATTAATCCCCAATGAAACAGTGTTGAGAGGTGTGGTCTCATGGAAGATGTATAGGTCATAAATGCTCTTCCCTCATGTATTAGTCTATTCTCATATTGCTATGAAAAAATACCTGAGACTGGGTAATTTATAAAGATAAGAAGGTTTAATGGACTCACAGCTCCACATGTCTGAGGAGGCCTCACAATCATGGCGAAAGGCCAGAGTGGACCAAAGTCACATCTTACATGGCAGCAGGCAAGGGAGCTTGTGCAGGGGAACTGCCTTTTATAAAACCATCAAATCTTGTGAGACTTACTTACTATCATGAGAACAGCATGGGAAGAACCCACCCCCATAATTCAATTACCTTCCACCAGGTCTCTTCCACAACACATGGGATTTTGCAAGCTACAATTCAAGATGAGATTTGGGTGGGGACACAGCCAAACCATATTATCTCATGAAGGAATTAATGGCACTGTAAAAAGGCTTGCAGGAATGGCTTTACTCTCTCTCCCTTCTGCCATGTGAGGACATAGGGTTCATCTCCCTCCTCCCCTTCTGCCTTCTACCATGTGCGGACAAAGCAAGAAGGCCTTCATCAGATGTGGGTGACTTAATCTTAAACGTGCCAGTCTCCAAAACTGTGAGAAAATACATTTCTGTTATTTATCAATCACCCAGTCTGTTGTATTCTGTTATTGTAGCACAAAACAAAAAGAGTCTTAGTTTTCTCTTCTGATAAAATGGTATTCCCAGTACTCAACTCTCAGTGCTGCTAGGAAAAGGAAGAGTAACGTTCTGTAAAAATCAGACTGCCTCTCTTTGATTCTCTGTTCTAGCATATTTTGCTGTGTGACTTTGGGTAAATTCTTCACATTTCTGTTCCTCAATTTTTTCATCTAGAATGATAATACTGGTGCCTACATTATTTCAATGGTGTGAGTATTAAATGTAAATATTAGTATACATGAATACTTAGTGACTCATACATAATAAGGGCTAAATAAATGATAAATACTAATGTCTCTGACACAACCCCTGAAACATAGTAAGAGCACAGTAAATTGTAAATATTATTTTATTTATGCAGGAATATTTTTCCTTTTATACTCTACCATAAAATGGAAAGGTTAAATCCATTTCATTGATGAAAAGACAGAGGTTTAACAGCTGGGATATGGTGGAATCCCACAAATACTTGGACCCATAACTCAGGCTTTTTAAAATTCCAAAATAAGGTATCATTCCTTATGAAGTATTCCAGAAGTCAAGCAGCCCTCTGGTTTCTCAGAGAACATGCTATTTCCATTAGAGCCTTCTCGCCCCAAATTTGTATCTCCAAATTGAATCGGAAAGTTACTGCTATAAACCAACAGTTTGGAATTTATTACACTTGTCAAATTCTTAAATTTCATATATATGTATATGGAAGTTAAATCTATTTTCTTGAATGTGATTTATGAGGACTTGCTGACAAAGTTCAAGAGGATCACTTGTAATATACTCCTGAACTGCATACTATAATCTAAACACTGGCAGAAAAGTTTGGGATAGCAATTCCCCAGTTTCCTTGTCATTGAAATCACAGGATCTTGTACTTGAAGCATTGGCCCTGAAGATTCAACTTGCCTTATAATTGAAATTGACTCAAGTTATTATAAATTTGTGGCTTATCTGGTTTGTATTAAATACCTAAAGAGAAATGAATGCATGCATGGAGTCCATGGGAGAGAGAAAAACAATGTCAGTCTCCAAGCCCAAGGGAGGTAGCTCTTCTCAAGGAAAGAGTCAAGTAGAATTACTTCCTTTCCTCTTCTGAGAGACAAAGACAGAAGTCAAATGACTAGGCAGGGAATGAGAGCAAAATAAGACTAATCTCAACTTAAAAGACTGGCTAACTTTCATGGCCTCTGTTTTGGACTATCCTGACTTAATGATGTTCTGCATCGCCCACTACCATAATGATGACTTTCCAGATTATGGCATTCTGGGAGACACAGATATCAGCAGATCTCTTATTGCCAACAAAGCCTTAATGTACTTTTCAAGGATTCTGTATCAAGATGCTTTTAGTGGCAAGTAATAGAAAATCCTAGTAAACTGGCTTAAAACATAAGGGGGATTTATTGGCTCAAGGAACTTAAAAATTTAGAAATAGCACTACTCTCATGTAAGGTTTAATACATTGGTGCAAAATAAAATGTTGTCAGGACTCAGTTCTTCTCCTTTTTAATTTTTAGTGTTGCTTATCCAGTGCCAGATTATTTTTATTCTTTACTTTTCCTCTGATCACAGAACTTCAGATTTTCGTGTCTACATCCAGCAAGAGAAAGGGAGTAGTATCCTATAATATGTATTGAAGATAAAGAGGTTTGCTTGCTGAAACCCATAGAAGAGTATCTCCTTTAGTACCACCAGCTAACATCCCTGTATTAATCCTTTTGAATGTGAAAATGAGATATAAGGAAAAATTCAGTCTAATCAGGACCCCCTTCTGTAGAGCTGAGAGTGGAATTCATCCCATATCAAATCTTTCAGGCTCAGAATTGTGAGGTTGGTAGGTTAGATATGGAAGAAGCAAAAATTGGTTGAGTCCAGAAACAATTTTTTTTCCATCCTTGCCTTCTACTTCCAATTTTACTTTCCATGCTTACTGAACTACTTCTAGTTTGACAAGCATATAATTGATCTTTCAGCCTCTGTTCCATTCTACTTTTCTCCTGAAATATCTTTCTTTTCATGTTGTCAAAATCATATCTGTAATTTAAGGTCCAGTTCAAACAGACCCTCTTCCATAAAGCTCTTAATATTATTCTCATCTAGAGCTTCTGATTTCTAATAACCATCTGATTTCTAATAACAATTTAAGTGTCCTTGATTCCTGAGGACTGACAGCTTCCAACCTTGTATTCTATTATACTGCATTTATGTATTTCCTTGATACTACAAGTTCTCTGAGAAAGAATAACGCACCTCCCTTGTTATTACCTCCCCTTAGAGTTCCAAGTACCCGCCATACATATTATAGTCAATCAGCCAGTGAATTTTCAAGGTCACTGTCCCAGTGAAACACAGTGAGTATATTTTTATTACCATCAATAACTCCATTTCTGCCTCTTAGAGAAGGTCTAAGGGCTAAGCGTTCTGGGAATTTAACTCATTCTTATCCAGCCATGGGCTTATCTGTAGCCAATTCTTCCCCTTTCCTAGCTAGTTTGTGCAGTGAGCTGGTTCACTGAAGCAGAAAAGCAAACAAACAAACAAAAAATAGGACCTTAGCAAGTATTTATGTTTTACTTTTCAAACTCATCCTTATTACAACAGCCTTGGTCCATAAACCAATGATTCATGGATCAGAAAAAGCAATATTTTCTAATTACCAGTGACTATGAGCTTTTGTTCATATGTTTGTTAGGTGCATAAATGTCTTCTTTTGAGAAGCGTCTGTTCATATCCTTTGCCCACTCTTTGATGGGGTTGTTTTTTTCTTGTAAATTTGTTTAAGTTCTTTGTAGATACTAGATATTAGCCCTTTATCAGATGGATAGATTGCAAAAATTTTCTCCCATTATATAGGTTGCCTGTTCACTCTGATGATAGTTTTTGCTGTGCAGAAGCTCTTTAGTTTAATTAGATCCCATTTGTCAATTTTGGTTTTTGTTGCATTTTGTGTTTTAGTCTTTGCCCATGCCTATGTCCTGAAAGGTATTGCCTATTAAAAAAATTTGGCATATATGCACCATGGAATACTATGCAGCCATAAAAAAGGATGAGCCCATGTCCTTTGCAGGGACATGGATGAAGCTGGAAACAATCATTCTCAGCAAACTAATATGGGAACAGAAAACCAAACACTGTATGTTCTTACTCATAAATGGGAGTTGAACAATGAGAACACATGAACACAGGGAGGTGACCATCAGACACCAGGGCCTGTTGCAGGGTAGGGAATTAGGGGAGGGATAGCATTAGGAGGAACACCTAATGTAGATGACAGGATGATGGGTGCAGCAAACTACCATGGCACATGTATACCTATGTAACAAACATGCATGTTCTACAGATGTATCCCAGAACTCAAAGTATAATAATAATTTTTTAAACAAATTATAATACTGTAAAAAAAGAAAAGAAAAAGCAATACTTTCTTTTTCACTCCCTTCTGTCTTATAGTACCACTCCATTTAGATTACATGTACTTGACAATGAGGGAAAAAGATATTCCCCATTTCAGAAATGAATACTTTATAAAACGAGGGACTTTCTGTTGTGTTGGAATGTGGGTTAAGTAGGGGTAGTGGTTGTGGACAAACCACAGAGAGCCTTGAACACCCAGCTAAGTATCAGATCTTTATCCAGGAGGAAAAATAGGACCACTGAAATGCTTAAGCAAATAAATGATCTGATCACGTTTTTGTTCACTTTGTTGAGAAGCCTATCCATTTTTTTTTTTCTACAGGAAAAAGAATTACTTTTCACTTTCAAATTTTGCTATTCTTGTCTTTGACTACATCATTCACAGATATTTCAAGTTTAGCACATTTAAAATAAAACTGGATTTTCCTCCTGAAACTTGGCACTACCTCATTATCTTCCTCTTAGTAAATGGCTCAATCATCCATCCTGTTTCTCAAATAAAAAACCTGAGAGTCACCCCTAAAATTCTCCTGTATTTGGCTCTATGCACTGGTCCATCAACAAGCCCTGTAAATTCTGTCTTCATGCATATCATTGAATTCATCCATCTCTGTCTCTCACTGAGCACCACGAACTTAGCCCAGCAGTTCCTGGATGGTGTTGATAGTCATTCCAAGGTGATTTCCACTCCATTATTGTTTGCCTTAAACATTCTTCACGTAAGGCAATAAACCAGCTCCCAACTCCTCCCATGTTAATTCTTTTCACTCTTTCCCTCTTCTAGCCACCTCTTTAAACTTGTCCAGCTTATGCCACCCTTAGAGCCTTTGTGAATGCCATTCTCTTTGCTTGAAATATTTCTTTTTCAGCCTCTTCATGAGGTTGCACTTTCTTACCTTCGAGGTCTCTACTAAGGTATCATCTCAGAATGGCTTTCCATCACTACCCTGTCTAAATCGTGGTCCTCTGTGATTCCCTTTTTTTATCTGCTGTTCACAGAACATTTTTATGTATGCACTTCTTTGCTGTCTTTATTGTTACTTTGCTCTATGTGTGTGTTTCTCCTGCTAGAATATCAATTTGCCAAGTAAGGATTGTGTCAGCTTTGTTCACCAATTTGTTGCAGTCTCTAGCACTGTACACTGTCAGGGATGGATTAAACACCCACAGAATGGAAGGAATGTCTGTTAATTTCTGCCCATCTATTGAATTTCATAGGATGTTTGTTGAGTCTCCGCCTGAATATGAAATACAGCTCCCCCTGAATATAAAACAATGGATAATTTAAACTCTTTTACTATCTAAATAACTACTATTTTAAAAAAAGAATTCTTAAGATTTTGTGGGATTTAAAGTTTCCTCACCACCAGGAAATATCCTTGACAGAATTGACAAATGCAATTGAGGCATATCTTAAGAAACAGAAGGCTGGAATTTGTGAAAAACGACAATCTGTGCCCTTATATGGCAAGCCAGACTTTGCCAAACAACAATTCAGAAATCCACAGAGTCTTTGTGGATTTGACAATCTTTGTGGTCTGTGATGTGCCACTACCATTCACACAGTGACACTGGGGATGAATGCACAAGCTTCCAGCTTCTTTTCTATGTTCTCCTACCTTAATCCTGTCCCTTAAGTAGAGGTTTGCCAAGGTCTAATCCTATACTTCTCTTGTGCCTGTCCTATTCTATGATCTATTTCCATTATAAAATCACCACATCTCATCTCTCCAGCTATCAACTTTCTACTGACAAATCTTAAACACAAGTTTCTAATCTCAGTCTCACTCCCTAATCGGCTCTGTTTTCCCATCAGCCTTCATCATGGATTCCTAATGTTGCTCTGCAGTCTGGATTTGAATCTGAGCCTGACAAATCTAAACTCATTGTCCTTGTTTCTAAACCTCAAGTCTACAGTTTTACTATTTTCTATCATCAATATATATATTTTTGTTCATGGCTTTGTATTTTTACCAGATTAAGCCAACTCTATTAATATATAAAAATATAGAAGTGGGAGATGTTTCTTAGTCTCAGTTTATATGGTTGTAAAAATTGTACATTGCATGATTTTAGAGGGTGCCATTTATACTGCAATCTTTGTGAATGGTGCCCTCTGGAGTTGTCTCCAAAAATGTCTCTGACCTTTTCTTCTTGTTTCCATCTTCAGTGCCAAATGCAAGCCACTCTACATTGTAGGCACCAAGTAGATGCTGTTGACAGATTAATTTGGCCAAAAGTGAGGACCAAAACATGTCAGAGAATGTCAAATGCACATCCTAAATCTTATTCACTGGTTTCTGTGAAACATTTGCCATGTTTCCCATCTTATGTAGTTTGCTCTGTTCTGAAAAGAATTTGTTTATATTAGGTATTGTCAACTTATCTTTTACTTCCTTGTATAATCCTCCTATTGTGTAGGCATAAAGCTCAACAAAGACATGTGAGGCTAAATAGCAGTTATTTCCTGGTGGCTCTGCCCAGAGATTGGTCACGGTGGTTACTCAATCAGAAAATTGGAACATGAATTTTCTCTGCTGAGCACTTAGATAATATATTTACAGTAGTGATTGGCAGAGGGCTCTGAACCAGAATACCTCAATGAGGAAACTCAGAAACAATCTCCATGTCCTTTTGCCTAGCCCAGGATTTGGCATTAGACAAAGACACGCCAAACATATGCTGAATGAATGAGGTTGGAATTAACCTTCAAAATAGTGTAAATGTCCTTGGGTAATTATCCCAAATCTAAGGTGATTCAGTTAAAAAGATCTGGCAGGAAGACTAATCAGATAAATTACAAGTGTAAGTTCCATCATTTTAAAGGGTCTCCATTGACACCCAGATAGATCATTCAACTTAGATTTGTGTCTTTTCATGATTAGGATTTTATGGATCTATATGTACCACAAAAATCTCAGAGGACCTGCAGTAAAAATCTCATATCTATTTGAACACTCACCATAACCAACTTTTAAGATAATTTGCATATTTATAAAATTTATTCTCAATAGATGCACATTAACATATCATTAAGATAATGAATACAGAGAATATTTCTTTAACTTTTATTCTTTACATCTCTTAAGGTTCTTGGCAAAGATTCTGGCACATGATGGACATTCAATAACTTCAGGAGTTAATGAATTAATCAATGTGGAAAAATATATTTCCCATTGCCAGTTGGAGCTCTTCGAAGCATTGTTGTGGCCCTCACAGAGCCTAGAATAGTCCATGAGCCACTGCAGCTTTTCTTGCTATATTTGCAAGAAGGGAAGATATAGCTATATTGGAAACATAATAGGTAACAGTTGCTGCAATTGAGTATTACATTAAATTAAGCTCTGGGCTTCCTAGAGGTCACACAAGAAGATGCGTCACAATGGATTAAGTGGATCTTGTCTGCTAAAAACAACATAAAAAAGTGAGTGGACACATTTATATGGAGAGATCAAGAAAGAAGTTCATACTAGAAAGCCTCCAAGATCTAATAGTAATTTTCTAGGCTATCTCATTCTAGGGTTTATAGTATGTCTATATCTATAATAGGGCCAACCTGAAGCAAACTTTTGATTCAGGATAGTTTCCTTTATTTGCTACCCTCAGTTTTCTTAGACAGAATAGCCCTACTTCCTTTAGAAACTTCCAGGAATTTTCAGTGTTGGTCAATCTCCTGTCTGCATTCCTGTTATACTCCCAGACTGGCCCCTTTATCCATCTTTCTTTCCCACTCCAAGTTCCTTCCTTCTTGCTTCGTTTGGTTTTTCTCTGCCTCTCCCTTGATCTTTTTAGCAACGTTTTTTTTTTGCAAATGAAATATGTTTAATTTGACTTATGCCAATTTTTCCAAGCTTATTTGAAATGGAAATTTGGTGTTTTTTTTTTTCTTTTCACATAGCATCACATGGAACTAGTCATCTGTGGAAAATCCTTGTGGAGTTACTTCCTTGGGAAGGTGATTATGGACAGACTTGAGGACAGATAGAGCTAAGCCAGCTCAAAAACATTCAAGGATCTTCCCCTGACCTTTCCCAGCTCTTGACCCCTTGTTAGTCTTTAAAGACAACATGTCCAGTGACATCCGAATAACCTGAGGCACAATCCTTGTCTTCATCCCTTTGTCGCTGCAATTTACTCCTCAAACCGCCACCATCTCCCTCATCTCCTTGCTCCCGGCTTTTCTTACCATGCCTTTTCCAGCAGTCATTACATTTAAAGAAACCTTGTTTCTAAGGCCTGAGTCAAGAATTGACTTCATGAATAATTCCACAGTCATTTTTGCTCATCAGTCCTCCCATTCCTGCTCAGTGCCCCCAAGGGGAAATAATTTCACCCTTAGAAGTGATTCAGCAGTATTTATTTCTGTATATATTTCATTTTACTTTTTATTTTCATTTTTATTTTTTGAGACAGGGTCTTACTCTGTTGCCCAGACAGGAGTGCAGTGGCATGATTTCAGCTCACTGCAACCTCTGCCTCCCAGGCTGAAGTGATTCTCCTGCCCCAGCCTCTGGAGTGGCTGGCATTACAGGCACACGGCACTACTGCCCGGCTAATTTTTGTATTTTTAGTAGAGACAATTTCACCATGTGGGCCAGGCTGGTGTCAAAATCCTTACCTCAAATGATCCACCCTCTTCATCCTCCCAAAGTGCTGCAATTACAGGCGTGAGCCACCATGCCTGGCCCTGTATGTATTTTGAATATTTCATTGATACACATCAGTCTAGCTCTTTATAGATAGTTACTTGTAAATGGAAACTTGTCCAGAAAATGGGTGTTGTGTTGAAATCAATATTTTATATGTACTATGTTGACCAACTCCTTAATATCCACCCCTTTTCCTCAACAATTCCTTTTTTTTTTTCTTTTTTTGAGACAGAGTCTTGCTTTGTCGCTAGGTGCCAGGCTGGAGTGCAGTGGCACGATCTCGGCTCACTACAACCTCTGCCTCCCAGGTTCAAGCAATTCTCCTGCCTTGGTCTCCCGAGCAGCTAAGACTACAGGTGCACACCACCACACCCAGCTAATTTTTATATTTTTTAGTAGAGATGAGGCTTCACCATGTTGGCCAGGATGATCTCCATCACTTGACCTCGTGATCCGCCCGCCTTGGCCTCCCAAAGTGCTGGGATTACAGGTATGAGCCACTGTGTCCAACCCCCCCTTTTTATAATATAACCAAAGAATAGTATGGTTGTACAAATGATGACAATAAACCAGTTTAGAAACTGCCTTAAACCATTTATCAAGTTGTTTTCTGCATATATATATATATTCAGTTCATATATAGGTGTCATGTTTTAAAAGTTTCATATTACTGAGCTCTTACAGGTTACTTTGCAAATGATAGGAACAGCATGTGTCATCAATCCATTTTATTTAGCACTTATATGCTTCTGACATAAAAAGATAATTTTCCTTACTGAATCCTGAGTTTACAGCCTAAAGTTACTATCTGAATATAAATGTATAGGGAGAAGCTATCTGTGGAGAGTATATATCTACTTCTAGTTAAAAATCTTTGCACACTGAAAATGTCTTTTGTAGTTTGTAACTTGTGTTATTTGTTTACATTTATTTATTTTTTTCTAACTTTGGGAGTGGGAATGTTTAAAATGAAGTCCTTGAAAAAACAAGTCTACAAACTGATTCCAACAAAAGGTATTTTGGAGAAAGTCTACTGTAAAATTAACTTTGAAAATATCTTAGAGAGAATAAAACTATCTCCTATAAATGGCATGAATCGTTCTTTGGGATGTTTAGCTTATGACCCCAGAAAGATTTTAGAACAAGAGGGCACATTTTTCCTAGTTTTAAATAATAGTAATAAAATTAGTTCTACTAAGTCTTTATTTTCCATTAGCATAATACTTTAAAGTTTACAAACTGTTCTCATTTGATCTTCCCAGTAGGCCTGAGTGGTTGGCATAAGAATAAAAATAGCTACCATTTACAAGAGGCACCGTTCTTAGAGACTTATGTGTGGGGTGTCATGAATGCTCAAGGAGTCCCGTGAGATAAATATTAGGGTGGTGCAATGATAGTGGTTGTTGCCATTACTTTAAAAATACTGTAGCTGTTGTCATTCTGCAGATGAGGAAAGTGAGGCATTGCTAGTCTGGGATGAAGCTGAAGTACAAACCCAGGCCGTTTGCTCCATAGTTCATGTCCTTAATCAGTGCACTAGACTCTCTCCTGTGACCACAGCAAGACTTGTCTATCACAGCCTGCATGAAGAAACACTGGCTAACAGAGATTATATGTTGACCACTAACAAAACAGCACACTTTTGATGAGCAAAGTTAAGCACCAAAAGACAAATGCAGAAGACTGATTCTCTAACTGTTCAGGGATTGGGGGCCCTCTTATACTGACTAAATGGACCCTCCACTATGGACATAACTCAAGAATCACTTTTTAAGTGCCGGTATCCTTAGAAAAATCTATCTGTAGACCTATAAACAGGAAAGAAAAGCCTGGAAAAAAATAAAAGGATGTGCCTAAGACCACCATATTGTTAAATGGGCAAGCTGGATTTAGAGATTAAGTCTGTGGACCTCCAAGTATGGTGTATTCCCCTCTATACCTTTTCTATGGAATTCTCTTCCATGTTCTGGCTTTCCCTAAATCTGTGTAGTTATAAGTCTTTGTTCTGCCCCTGGATAGACTTGAGCAAGCCATAATCCTGGTCCAACTCTCAATTTTCTCATGAGAAAAATAAGGAGAGCCAAATCCAGTAGGTTTTTAAGAATTAATAATATAAAAAATTATAAGCTATTACTGTAAAAACATACACAGAGTAGCACTTTAACCTTTTCCAGAATCATGGTGATATGCTATGTTCCACAGAAGATATTCTACCTTACTAAACTATGTATCATATGTCTCTGTCTCTCTATCGCAACCTTTCCTCTTAAACCTTTCACTTACAATCTTTCAGAACCATACCTCTACATTCCTAAGCAGAACAGACACAAAAACACAAATTCCCTGCCTATGTTCAAGATGTTTTCAGTCAAGGAATAGAGACAGCTGCCTGCAAAAGAAATTGGAGGTAGGTTACTAAGAGAATAACTGAAAAAAAAATTGCAAGGCGAGGACAAAGGGGAATGCTGAATTCTCATTTAGAAATTTGGGTAGGGTTTCAAGAAAGAAGTCTCACTTATATGGGCATGAGAGACAGAATTTTGATAAGTTGAGATGAGGACAAAGGATACTTATTCCTAGTGGAGAGGCTATGTGAATAAAGGCAGGATGACGAGAAATGTCATATAATAAATTTGCAGGGAATAAATATTAATATAACAACAAACCCTCATAACACAAGTTTTCCTATGTAACAAACCTGCACTTGCACCTCTAAATAAAAGTTAAAAAGAAAAGATAGTAAGAGTTTTGTAGTATCCAGTGAAAAAGAGGAGAGAAGGCAGATCTCAGAAAGTCTTCTATGACAGGTCAAGACTTGTGGGCTATTGTTCACAGGTAGATACTGATGATAAAGTAGATTTGTTTTGTTGGGCAGATCTTGCTCAGGTCAGAGCAGGAAAGTTCTACAGGAGGCAGCAGTTTAGCCCGTCCTGTAGCAGGGGGACCAGGTGCATAAGATTGCATGCAAGTAAATGTGTACCAATGTTATGACAAAGCCTTGGGATTAAAAGAGAAGGTGAATGACTCTGACTTTCTGGACACTCTAAATGAACAACAATATGATCAATTTGTTAAGTTTGAAAAGAGTTCAAGAACAGACTCTGTGTGTGTGTGTGTGTGTGTGTGTGTGTGTGAGTGAGAGAGAGAGAGAGAGAGAGAGAGAGAGAGAGAGAGAGAGAGAGAGAAAGAGAGAAGGAAATAGCTTGCAATTCATTTTGGTATAGGGACCATTTCATAGGGACTAACCTAATGCATCAGATCATCATCCATTATTCACCTTGTTCCTGGCAATCTTTCAAAGCGTCTTATAGTTTTGTATATAATTGACTCCCTTGCCCTAGTGCATTTCTCCTCTGACATCCCTACCTCAACCCTAAAATGAAACAAAATCATAATAATTTTATAGCACATAGACAAATAAAGTCCAGGGAAACGTTCCTCATTTCCTGGAGGGCAGTGACTCTCAACTGACTGAAGAAATGGAAAATGATTTTTACCAACTTAGGGGAAGAAAAACAGCAATTTTCAATTAAGCTGTTTTCTCTCTGTGTTCAGAAAGAGGATTGGACTGGTTTGGATCTCCTCTTTCTATAAAACAGAGTTAAAATTGTATGCAGTAGAGGACAGGAAAATGACATGATGCAAAATAATGAATGACACAGAGATGTAAACATAGTGCCCAACACAGCACCTGGCGCAGTGTGGGTTGGTGTTTTGCCATTTTTATTACCCACAGATTCTGAATATAAATTTTTTGATGCTGGGATTCTAAAGAAGTCAGATAGAAAACCCCATCGAACTACACAGGATATCGAGATACTCCAGATTCTGGCAGCAGATCTCATGTCATGACCACCTTGTTTCTAACATCAGAGACCTAATTGCAGGAAGAAAGCTTTTATTATTACTTTTTGATTTGAGAAAGAAATAAATTTACAAAAAAGTTGAAAAACAAAGTATACAATGTTTCTGTTTACCTTTCGCCTAACATTTCCTGATGTTTCATAACTTAGGTATAATTATCAAACTATGAAATGGACATGGGTGCAATTCTAGTAACTAACCTGCAAACCTGATGTGAAGTTTGCTGGTTGTACCACTGGCATCCTTTGTCAGACCCAGGATTCAATCCTGGATTTAGGTTACTTTCCACTGCCCTTTTTCCTTAGTCTTCTTGAAACTGGGGTGGGTCTTCAGACTTTTTTATTTTGATTTTTTAAACTTTTTGTGTATGACTATGACACTTGGAAGAATACAGCTTCATTATTTGGTAGAATGTCTACCATCTGTTCTTCCCTCATATTTAAATTTAGAAAATGCATTTTTTGGCAAGAATATCATAAAAATGATGTTATGTTCTTCTTAGCGCATAATATTAGAAGACAAAGAATGTCCACGTATTTTGTGGCTGACTGTATTAAAGTTCATCATTGATTGACGTGGTTTCTGCCTGGTTTTCCAATGTAAAGTTACTGTCTTCTCCCATGTATTTAATAAGTATCTTATGGGGAAGTGCACTCTATACATATGTTGTTTTGTAGAAAAATATTGTTTCTATAAAAATCTTGTTTCTCATGCAAAAATCTTGTTTCTCATCATACCTTTACTCACTAATTTTAGTTTCCATTGATAAATCTTGCCTGCAGCAACTATTTCTATAGTGTTTGCCAACTGATGCAGTCCTTCTATCTTTGTTTATATATAAGTTGGAATTCTGAGGAAAGAGCTTTCACTGTCCCTCATTTCCTCATTTGTTTATGTCAATATAAAACAACAAAGGCTATTTTCTTTGTTTTATGTGTTACAATCCATTACTATTAGTATTTATTTTGGTCCCTATTGTGTCATAAAATTAACAAGTAAGAGCTTCTTCAGATTAACTGGTACATCCTTTTGAGAGGCCCATCATTTTTGGAGCATTCCCGTATTTCTTGGCACCATAAGTTGTCCCAGTCTCATCTTGCATTTCCTTGTACTAGCACTGAAATAATCTGCTACTTAAATGAATTCATCTCTCCTTTTTGTTTATTTTAAAAATAGTATTTACAAACTATTTTGAAACTCTAAGTGTGCTCATTATATTTGCAGTATTGTAGTATTATTATTTCTAGGTCCTCTCAGCAGACAAAAATAAAAAAGTGTAGGTATGTACACACATACACACAAACATGTACACACATCTACATCTACATTAATTTAACATATATATATATATATACACACAAATGTGATTTATGTGTGTATATACGAGTGTGTATAAATACATTTATATACACATATATAAATACATTTATATATTATGTACATAAATTAATTATTGAAATATCTCTGCTTCAAAGCCAACATTACACAGTTCATTCTAGACTTCACCCTTTAATTATGACTCCTTTCTTAAAAAATGAGAAAACTGGCTCTCATTATCTATAATTTGATAGCAAATTTATTTATTTCCTATCTTAGAATGCATTTAAAGTCATTTCAGAATTAATAACCTTATGGAAAACAAATTTATTAACTAGTATAAAATACTGTGTACAGTTATTTTTGTCATTAGCTTTACAATTTATAGTCAAACTACTGTTTTCCAGTATTACTTAGGTTAGTCCTTATCTTTCCCACTCCCTTCTGTATAATGATTTCATTTATTTTTTGCAGAGTTAGTTCATTTGTTAATGTTTGCATTTTACTTGAAATTTACCTCTTTCCCAATTCTCAGCTGATTTTGTCTGTTTGTTTGATTGGCTGGTATTTATTTATTTATCTGGTATGTAATATACTATCATTATTCCAAAGTGAAATCTTTACAAAGACATATTCTCAAGGAGATGCCACTCACCCTTTATTCCTTCCAGCCACTTTCTATTCCCCCATTCTTTCCTACCCACTCTCTGTAGGCAGTCCGTCTCGTTAGTGTCTGGTTTACCTTCCTGTATTTCTTTTTGAAAAAATGTACAGATACATGAGTATTGATTTATGCCACCTTTTTTTTTACATGAAAGGTTGCATACTATTATACTGTAAAAGAATGAAGCCTCAATCCTTAATCTTTTCAAGTACTAAATTATTCAAGTTACAAAACTAGAGAATGAGTAAATCATTCCTGAAGCCACATAAACATAAGGTCTTAAATACTAAAAGCAATGGTGTAAAAAGATATTAATAGTTACTCAAATTTCAGCCTAAGCCTCCTCTAAAAGCATCCATAGCAAGGTTTCTATATGTTATTCAATGATCCAAAATCCAGAAAAGTTGTAATACTGAACCAGCCTTCCACAAAATCATAACTATTAACTTGGATATAAATGATACCTTATAACTTTGAAAGCATTTTTGCACTCATTATTTTATTAGATACCCCTATCATCTTGTGAGGTAATAGGAAGAAGTTTGCTCATCTTCATTTTTATATATGGACACACTGTAATGTAGTTACTTGCATGCTTGTCTCCCATCCCCAGCACATGATGATACCTTGGAAATCATGCATTTTGCCTTATCACTCCTCTAGTGCCTAAAAGAGCTACATGGTCCTTATGCAGTGGCCAGGAAACATTGCTTGGAAAAGATTAAATCGCAAATCCAAGACAAATAGCCAGGGGTGAAGTCAGTTGTCCTTATTTAGTGATTCAACAAGCATTGAACATTCAATAAGCATTGGACATTTATCTTATACTTGGCACAAGGGACAGAAAGATAAGAAATACAAGGATCATGTTTTCAAGAAATTCACTGTTGGTAAACATATACGAAATAAACATGCGATTAGAATACGATGAGGAAGCTGTGATACAGATAAGTGTTATGGGATTCAGAATATACTTTATTTATCTATTTATTTATATAAAGTGGCACAAGTGCAGTTTTGCTACAAGGATATATTACACAGTGGTGAAGTCTGGGCTTTTAGTGTAAGCATTACCCGAATAGTGTACATTATACACATTTAGTAAGTGTAGGCCTTTAGGATCTTGGAGTAACTGGGAGGGGAGACCAACAGCTTTTGGCAGAGGGACCCTCCCGGGGCCTGGAATATTTCATCCTACTCTTCTTTCACTGGTTTTCTCCCACTGACACGTTTGTAACTCATGCTTAGTCTTTGAGTCTCATTCTTCACTTTTTTTTTCTTCCTTGAAGATGCTCCTATTCTGATTGGATTTGAGAATCCTCATTTGGAGTTTGCTCTCACTCTGTTTTTCTGCATTTAAGTATTTGTTTTTTATAAGGTATAAATGCTTGAGCTAAAAAGTCTTACTAGTTGCCACTATCTTGGAACACTGCATAGTGGAGAAGACATGGGTCCCATTACTGAGACTGTTTTCCTGGTATTGCAGAATGGGGTAGGCATTGGGAGATCAAAGGCCAACTGAATCTGAGTTCTGCTCCTCCCGGCTATGTGATTTTGGACAACTTGTTTAACCTCTTTAAAGTGCTATTTTCCTTTTTCCAAAATGTAAGGATAAAAATGGTACTTACTTCAAGCTTTATGGTCAGAATTTAATATCAAACATAGTAAATGTAACGTGCTTATAAAATATCTGGCATTTAGAAAGTATCTGTTAGTGAAGGGTTAACTATTATTATTCTATCCTTTACCAAACTTCTAGACTACAAATCACTCTGTTGTCTCCTCTCTCCCAATGACCCCGCAAGACATAAACCAGCAGGCAGGAAGAGCACTCCAGGAACTGCCCCTTTGGCCCATGAATCTTTCTACCTGTTGGTTCCCAATGTCACTTCTAGACTGTTGTGTATTGTCTGTCTTCCATCTCTTCCCTGAAAGTCTTATTCCAACATGCTAGTTAGGCCTTTTCAGTTCCCATGTCTTGGTCATGAGAACAATAAAAATGTAGACCCTTGGGGATTGGAGCATTCTTTGAATTTTGATAATCAGAGTGTCTGTGCCCAAATGAATACTAGTGCCAATCCATAGTTCCCAGATTTCTGAACTATCAGAGTGGGAAGGAATCTACAGAGAAGGATTCATTTTACAGATGGAAAAAGCTGAGGTCATAAATCAAATTAGTAATATAACCAGGATTAGAACTCAATCTGTTCTCTCCAAAGGTTGATTTTTTTCCAACCCATAAATGGGCACATGAAAAGAACAAATCAGATCACTGAATTTATTCTTCTCAGACACGTAAGTCTGAATTCTCTTCTAGTATATAGATATGGAAATCCTTGGGAATCTAAGCCAATTTTGATTTCTTTTTTGAGATCTGTCTCTGAGGATTGAGAAATTAAATGTTTTAGACATTGGAAATCTCAGTGCTATAGAGGGAGTTGTGTTCCCTCTCAGACCCTCCCACCCCATCAAATGTTGAAGTCTTAACTTTCAGTGTGACTGTATCTGGGGATAGGGTCTTTAGGAGGTAATTAAGGTTAAATGAGGCCATAGGGTAAAATCCTAATCCAACAAGAAGGTAGCCTCTAAGAAGAGTAGCAGATCTCTCTCTCTCTGCTATGTGATGACATAGTGAGAAGGTGTCCATCTGCAAGCTAGGAAGAGAGATTTTGCCTAAACCTGACCATGCTGGCACTCTGATCTTAGATTTTCAACCTCTGGAACTGTAAGAAAGTAACTTTTCAATTGTATAAACCTCCCAGTCTATAGTACTTTTTATGATAGCCCAAGCTGACTACTACATTTGCAATGAAGGTAAATTTTAAGTCTTTAACAAATACAGTCTGTAGTTGGCTTCTTAGAACTTGGGCAACGGGGCATTAGTTTATAAAGTTATTGTTTTTCCATTAAGTGCTCTCCAATTCTACTAGAACTGATATTAGTGAAAGCACAATGATAATGCTAGGTAAGAAGCAGAAGCAGAAAGGAAGAAGCTTAGAAAAATATATAATATTGTGTTTTCCATAAAAGGACCAATATTTGAAATGGCCATTACCAGAACTGGGGAGTCATATGAAGTAATGATGGAGAGCCCCTCTTGTATTCCAGCAGCAAATGGGCATGATTCTCTTCCTATCCTCCCATCAGTACAAAACTGCTCACAGTGGGACTCTGGGATTCCTTGCTCTGGTCTAATTTTAAGTAAATAAAATGAAGCGGCACTTTGCCACATCCTTCTGGAAACTATTCCAAAATTGAGCAGATCTCATCTTTCGAAAATGTTCCCTGAGTAATGGAAACATGAGGAAGGGGAATACGCTACAGACCCCGGATGTATCTTTCAACCACAGTGGAATGCAATATACCAGACACACTATTCAGTGGTCAGGGTGGACGTGGGAAAGACTTGAAGGATAGAACAGTAAGCTCTGCTGTCATCTTAAATCACTCCCACTGCTAGATGCTCTTAAGGATGAAATCTCACAATGCTAGGCGCAGTGGGAAGGGTTTAATCCCCTTTCAATCTATGACATGTAGATATTGTTACATGGAAACTACCATCTAGCTAACAGGTTAGTTTTTTAATTTTCATATAAAGTTAAAATGCAGAGGGGGAGTAGAAGAGACACATTCCACTTGGAATCTTTCTACCCACCTATGTAGAACTGTAACCCAGATAATAGGCAGGGCCTCCCTGAATCTTGAGATTTCAATATGTGCTTTAGCCTTCAGATTTACCCTCAAATCCAAAGCTGATTTTACAATTTCTCTGAGTTGCTAGAAACTTTTTTTTCTCAAAATCATCTTTGTTTCCTAACTTTAGCATCTATGTGTGCCCTTTTGTTCCACATCCTAACTCTTTATCTCCAAAACTCCACTACTCAAGTCTTAGATTGCAGTGTGCTGAAAATGTTTTCAGTTGTCCAGCCACTAAAATGTTTTCACTGTCTCTTCTCCATCGTCATCTCAACCTATTTTGATCTTCCTGCCTCTTGTCTCTAATCCCTTCCCCATAAGCTGAGCTCCAGCCTTTATTTCCAGAAGGGAAACAAAAATTTATCCTGATTTAATGGAGTCTAGTGAGGGATCGTTTACTGTTGCACAGAAATCATTGTCTTTGGACCTTTTCCTTCACTAAGCCATCCCAAGGGGCTTATTAAGGCATTTCTTTATTTTAAAAAATAATTTTACCCCAAAGGGAAATTCTGACATCAGAGCCTAAGATGAGGTAAGCATTTCATTCTTCTGTATTTTCAACTGCTGTTCTACCACTATGATTGCCATAGAGCAGGATAATCAGGATTTCTGCACCTATGAAAAGGCTCTGTACCAAGGCCAGATCTTCACTTCAAAGCAACCATAGACCTTAGGCATCTTTCTCCTCTGTCAGGCTACTAACCTGACTCAACTAGGTTATTCATTGCTACGAAGTGAGTTTTCGAAGGTCTCTGTTAAGTGCAAGTATCAGTTAGAAATTCGTTGTGGCACAATAGAAAGGCATGTCCCTGTGTACTGAGGACAATTGCAATTTGAAATCTGTTATATGGCCAAGGACCACTCTCAACTTCCTTTTTTTTCTCTTTTAATTTGGAAAGTAGGATTGCATTAATCTGCTCGGTGGGGTTAGTTGGAAACAGAAATATCAAAGAACAGGTGAGTATAAAGAATGCTTTGAAAATGGTCAGTTATATATTGCTCATGTTACTTATTATGACTTGTCAGTCATTTCTACTGTACTGTTTTCTTAAATTGAACTTACTGGGTTTCAGAGTGAGGATTCTTTAGGACAGATAAGCTGTGTGTGGGGGGAAGGGGGGGAGCTTTTACATGAAGAGATTTACCGTAAGAAGCTGACACCTGTAATTTTGGAGGCTGGCAAGCGCCATGGTTTGCAAGTTTGCTGGTTGAGCTCACAACCTGGAGACCCAGGCTGATAGTTGAGTTTCATTCCTAAGGCCAGCAGACTTGAACCCCAGTTTATGTCTGAAGGTAAGAAAAATGCTGATGTCTTAGTTTGAAGGCAGTTAAGCAGGAAGAATCCTTTCTTACCTGGGGTGGGTCAGCCTTTCTGTTCTACTCAGGCCTTCAACTGATTGGATGAGGCCCACCGACATTAGGGAGGGCCATCTGCTTTACTCAGTTTAACAATTTAAATGTTAATCTCATCTAAAAGCACTCTTATGGAAACACCTAGAATATTGTTTAAATATCTGGGCATTCCATGGCCCAATCAAGGTGACACATAAAATTAAGCCATCACAATGTCACAAGAAGTACAGGAGATCCAAGGACGGGGACAGAAAGAGAAGTAAATGGGAGAACCAAACCCACTGGATTGGAAAGGTTGCAGTGATCCGCTAGTCTAGGTTAATTTGCTCATTTAGAAGATGAAAACGCTAAGTCCAGATAGGCCTCTAGGGTGTGTTACAGGTAGGTAGGTAGGCGTGAGCCAGGCAGAAGAGGGCTCTTCCCCCACCCACTAGAAATGTCAGGTGCTAGTTTAGCAATTCTTGCATTGCCTCTCTGAGAGTGATGATTCTGCAGCATAAAGGAGAGGCCATTTCCTGATAGTCCACACCTGTTAACATCAAAATGTTAAAGAAGAGAGAAGAAACTTCCTGGGCATGCATGTTAAGGGGAAAATGGCAAAGTATGATCTTCCAGATAAACTCCACTGGAAAAGGGAAAAAAGCGTCAGATGGGCATGCCTGTAACTCCTTAAACACATTGTGCATGCTCACTTCCCAAGGCTAAGAAGGGCTCTGGGCATGCAGGCAGCCCACCCCAAGGAAAGAATCATGGGAAAGAGGCGAGTTTATCAAAGTCCCAAGATCACGGCAAAACGGCGTCCTTGACCTTCTATCTTTAGCCTTCATGTGCTTTGTGGGCCTTTTCCATGCACACCTTCCTTTCCTTCCTATTCTAAGGCATTTAAAGATAAACTTTCATTTCTGCTCTGGAAATTGCCTCAGTCTTCTCTTGTTCTGCTTTATGCCACTCAGTTGAATTATTTCTTCTTAAGAGGCAAGAATTGAAGTTGCTGCAAACCTGGACATATACATCCATCAGTAACAAGGAGTAACTCAGATCTCTTTCCCCCTAGTAGGTGTAGTCACAAAAGCAGAGGGTGCAGGACTCAGACCAGAATTCCCTGTGCCCTAACATCTCCTCTCCCCCTTTATCACGTCTGTGTCTCTCTTTTCCCAAGGAAATATTCAAACAGTGCATTAACTTTTCAGAGTAAGGCTTTCTTTTTTGTTTTGATAAGTGGACATTGAAGGGACTTTACATTTGACAATGTAAGGCTTTTAAATTTGAGGTTTCATGATCTTATTAGAAAAGTTTGAAGAACACTTATACCTTGTCTGTTTCTGATAACTTTGACGGTGATGTCAGATCCCTGAGCTAGGAGGCAGACAGAGCATGTTTGTGTTATCCTGAACAAATGATTCATGTCATCATGGATGCTCTGGGCTGACAGGCAGTAGAAAGGCATTTTAACCACCTCTCCCCCACAAGGAGTAGTAATACCAAATGAAAATACCTACGAAGCAGGTGTCCCCTTTGAATATCTCCAAAAAGGAGAACTGACACCCATTTTCTGAAAACCTATTGTACATCAGGCACTTAAACCAGCATTTCAATGTGTTATGAATTTAATTCCAATAACCACTTTATGTGGCAGTTATTATCTATACTTTAAGCATGAGAAAATTAATCTTGTGAAAGATGCAACATTTTGGCCAAAGTTCAGGACACATTAGTTGTACAATTGCTTTCCAACCTAGGTGTGTGTTTGCCTCCAAAGTCTGTATACCATGTAGCAGTTAGGAGCACAGATTTTGGTATCACATGAGTTTGGATCCTAAGTCTTTGCCTTTTTAACCCTCTAGCTCTGGCCTTGCAGCCTGTTTCTTCATCTGAAAAGAAAAGGGAAGATAATACTAAACTTGGAAAGATTTCATGAGGATCAAGTCTGTTTGAATTGCTTTCCATCACACCTTCCATATGTAAACGCTCAGCAAATGATAGCTGTTATTAATAATACAACTCTCAGTAGCTTCATTGGCGCTGCTATCAAGACTGAATCTAATGCAGTGATGCAGATAACTTCCTCTGCATCTACAGACTTCATTCACTTCAGAAGCTCATGCTAGGAGCAGCTATTTTCTTTCCCCCTTCTCTCCTCACCCTTTAGCAACATAGACAAAATCCATTATTTACACTGCCTCAAACAGCCTGAGCTTTAGAAAAACAAACATAATCATTAGAATATTCAACTAGGATTTCTGCCACTTCTGTCTTCATGGGATAGGTGTTCTTTATCAGAGCAAGTGACAGGTACATCCACTCAGTGGGCGAGAAACAGCTTTTTTTAAAGTGCATCTCATTAATTCATGGCCAAGAAGAAAACCCCAGACAAAGGTAAAAACAATTCTGCCTCTAGCTGTACCTAATTGTCCAGCAGCAGAAAGGAGTGTGATGGGGGTGCCTGTCAGTGTTTGAAAGCAGAAGAGATGTTTTCAATTGCTCCCTTCTTTGTAATTCTACCCTGGAAATAAGAATTTTAAAACTAGAAAATAATAGGAATACATGAACCTCACAAATGGACATATGTGGTTAAAAAAAAAAAAGATGAACAGCATGGGATAACAGAGTGAACACATTTCATATTTAAAGCCACTGAATGGGAGGGAGTATTTGGGAATATTTTTCCAATCAGATCTGTACCCAGGGTATGCAATTGTACCTCTAAATACCTTGTAATTTGAAAAACAAATTGGCAGGTTTTGTTGAATGAGCTTTTTATAATAGGAAAATAGCAGTTTTCTTTGTGATGCCAGGACTCAGCATTGGTAAACACTTGTCTGAGAAGCTTTAATATTCTAACAGATTTTGTGTACAATCAGAAAATATTGGTAAATCTCATATAATACAAGGTTGTATAAATGGTTCTATATGCTATACTTCAACAGAGTTCTATAAGAACTCTAAAGATAACTTGAAGTCAGTGTCACTGAAAGTAAACAGTCAGAAAGAACCTAAAAAAATGAAAGATTCAGTGGAACTAACATATTCATTTTACAGATGGGGAACTAAGATATAAACAAGTTAGCTTGCCTAAGGTCAGAAAATGAGTCAAGGACAGAACAGAACCATGTCATCAAATTTAGAGAAACCTGAACTATGTGAGTAAATAATTATATTTCTTTCTTTCTAGTAGAGTGCAATAATTTGAAGGGTGATTAAAACAATTTGAATTCCAATTTTTAAGCTTATCTAGTAAATGCTCAGTATACCAAAGAAAAAGCAAACTAATTCAAGAATTTAATGGCATTTTTTACTTTCTGCAGTCTTGCTTTGACATGATAATGAGAAAACAATCAGTCCAAAATGCGTCTTAGATAGGAATCAGCACCTTTGAAAACAAATGTCTCCGACAGGAAAAAGCATGTTCATACCTGCTTCTTGAAAGGAGGTATTCTATGGCCTCATTAAGAGGAAACCACATTACATAGTAAGGAAGTGGGATTTTAAAACTGCTCTAGGTGTTTCACAATATCTTTTTGACATCTTAGAATCCCATTCTTTAGCGGGAACTTAGGCGCTAAAGCCACCCCGTCTGTGCAGCATACCATCCCTGGGCAGCGTTCACTGGGCACAAAAGCCCAGCTATATTTTGAAGCCTTCATTAAAATAATACAGCTAGAATTTGACATATGAGTTTGAACGGTCTCTCAGCTGATAGAATGTTCTTTCTTATTTTCCCTTTGCCCTCTCTGGAGCTGCATTTCTTAGTCTTTGTTGGGCCTTCAGCAACCTCTAAAAGTAAGCCCTGGAAACCAACATTCTCAGCAAACTGACACAAGAACAGAAAACCAAATAGCTCATGCTCTCACTCATAAGTGGGTGTTGAACAAAGAGAACATACAGACACAGGGAGGGGAACATCATATACTGGGGCCTGGGGAGTGGGGGACTAGGTGAGGAATAGCAGGGGGTGGGGGAATTGGGGAGGGATAGCATTAGGAGAAATACCTAGTGTAGATGATGGAATGATGGATACAGCAAACCACCACCATGGCACATGTATACCTATGTAACAAACCTGCACGATCTTCACATGTACTCCAGAACTTAAGGTATAATAAATTCATTTTTTTAAAACACACACACACACACACACACACACACACACACACACACACACGTGAGCCCTGATCCGAAACTGTCATTTAGATATTGGAGACCATGGTCATGTGCTCCCCACGCCTTCTTGTTTACAAACCACTACCCTGTTCTTGCCAGTTGGAAACACTCCACAGTGTTTGGTGCCGTCATGGTTAATTTTACACATTATTTTGGCCAAGTATAGTGGCCATTTTTTTGGTCCAACACCAGTCTAGATGTTGCTGTGGAGGTATTTTTTAGATGTGATGAATATTTAAATCAGTAGACTTTCAGTGATGCAGATTATCTTCCATGATGTGTGTGTATGTTTAGAGGAGATGTCTTCCAATCATTTGAAAGTCTTGGGAGCAAAGACTGAAGTTATTTTTCTGTGGAGAACCTTGCCTAAAACAGGTGCTGTGCCTCTATAATAATTTGCAGAATTAAATAGAAACCAGCATCACAGATTGAGATAATGAATTACTGTGATGCACTAGGGTTTTCAGGAGCCTTTCACAGTTGTGGAAAAATCACAGTATCTTCCAGTACTCAGTAAATTGAGATACTTACAGATGTTTGGTGAGGATAGATATATGTGAAGAATATAATACAAGACCTCTTCGTAGCCTTATTTCTAGCCTGTTGCCCACATTGTAGACAAGCCAGTGTTAGGAATGACATTAGTTTGAGAGATGAAGGGTGTTTCATCTCTCTAGTGACAGCCATGGCAGGAAAAACAAGTCTTCCGTGGATACAGGGATTGAACACTTATAAACAATGTTTGCAAATGCTGTATCAAAGGATTCTGACTTCAATCCCATAAACTAGATATTGACTCCATTTTATAAATACAAATGAAGGCCTGTGACTATAAAATGATTTGCCCAAGACCTCTAAATACATACGTGGTAGAACTCCAAGTCTGATATTCTCCCCAGCACATCTTTCCATGGCTTTCTCTGAACAAATAGGCAGAAGAGAGATGAGATTCTTCTGTGGCTATCCTGCTCACTCAAGGGAGTCTGAACCATTTTGACCAGGAAAAGCCAAAAGGAAAGGCCTCTGCCAAGGTCAGACCATGCATGGCCTGAGTCATTGTTCTCCACTCCAGCCCCAAGGACTCAGCGAGATCGATGAAAGCATACATTGAGAAATAAAAGTCATGAGAAAATTTTACAGATTAGCTGGTTTTCATTTCCTGTTGGCTTTTCTAGCACATGCTTGGCACCAGATGAAAGTAATGTGGTAATGCAGTAAAATATCCCTGTGAGACACTATCTGCTTAGAGACAGGAGGCAGTGAGATGCTTCAGCCCTTGATGCCCTAAGGGCCCATCTGGACATCCTGAGGTTTTCTCAGAAGCCAGTGTTTGCTATGAGAATAGATTTTTTGTCATATCAAGTAAGTTTGTTTTTTAGAGAATTTCAAGGCATCAACATTGTAGCACTATCTGTCTTTCCACTGCTGGCTCTGATTTGGAAATGCCAATAAAGTTGGTTTGCTTTATGTTTACCCGGTCTCTAAAAAAATGTGCCAGCTCAATCTTGTCTTGTCCTAACTGGCATAATTATTCATCATGGATGTGTTCACAGGATTAGAACCAGTAACAGGAAGTCACAGTGTGCCCTATTTTAACAAAAACAAATGTCTAGGGCCCGAACATGGAAAACAGACTCAGCAAGGGAGTTAATCCTCACATTGGAAATAATTCTCATGATGTAATAGTGACAGCTATGATTTATTGAGCACGTACTATGGGCCAGGTATTTTACTGATGTTATTTATAATGTGCATAACTACTCTGCAAAGCATGTGAAAGAAAATTGATACTTGGTGAAGGAAAGTAACTTGCTGAAGGTCACACAGTTAGAAAATATCTAACCCAGGCTGGTTTCTCAGCAGGTGTTTCTGCTACTACACTGAAGTGCTTATCTACAGAACATATATAAAACATGTTAATTATTTATAAGGAAGATACATACACACACACACACACACACACACACACACACTGATATGAAATGTAAATGAAATTCCTGACAAAAACAGCTATTTCATTAAAATAAGTACACTTATCTTTTAGGACCTAGAAAGTGGTTACAGTTATATTAGGTGTTCAATTATTATTTGCGAATTAAAAATTACATCATTTATTCTGATTTTCCAAAGGGTTGCATTTACTACCTTGTCTCCTACCATCCCATCAGAAAAGTTTATAAAAAGAAAATCATTAATTGTTTTCAGCAAGTATGCACAGAGCACATACACTTGTGATAGATATAGTTCTAGGCAATGGGACACAGTTGTGGGAGAAAACATTCTAGTTTCTAGAGAGGACACAACCTAGGGATGACAGACTTATAAACTGACAATGTCAAACAATGTGATAAGTCCTATAGGTATGGGTATGTGGGTCCTAAGACAACACAGAGGAAGACTCTATAGACAGCCTTAGAAACCGTCATTCTCAGCAAACTGACACAAGAACAGAAAAACAAACATCGCATGTTATCACTCATAGGCAGGTGTTGAACAATTAGAACATGTAGACACAGGGAGGGGAACATCACACACTGCGGTCAGTAGGGGGAGCTAGGGGAGGGACAGCGGGGGGTGGGGAGGGTGGGGAGGGATAATGAGAGGAGAAATACCAGATATAGGTGATAGGGAGATAAAGGCAGCAAACCACCTTGCCATGTATGTACCTATGCAACAATCCTGCATGATCTGCACATATACTCCAGAACCTAAAGTGCAAAAAAAAAAAAAAAAAAAAGAAAGAAAGAGCTAAAAACCTGGAGTATTCCAGTGCCTGGCCAAATGCAACAATCCTTTGTTTTCTCATGTTTTCATACATTCAAACAGATTTTTCATTATGTGTGATTTTAAGTTATTCTCCTAGAGTTAGAGTACCATGCGATTTGAAAAGTGTGATGGTCATTTTAAAGTCAGATGTTTGTTTTATTTTTCTGTTATAGAATAACAGTGGAAAATTGAAAAGTTTCACTGGCACACGATACTTAGTAACCCTAGATATAAGAGGGTTGTGAATTCATTTGTATGTTTCATAGGACTTATTATATCTAGGATTTCTAAGTGTTGCATAGTAGTGGAGCTTTTCAGTTTCCTATTCTATGGCAAAAAACAAACATCTGATTTAAAAATGACCAACACACTTTTCAAATCTCATTCAGCAAAGGTGATAAAAGGAACTGAGATCTTGATAATGAGCAAAAAAACAGATGCTGTAGCTGCCTTAAGAAGGCAGAGTCAGGGTGGGGGAAAATGTTGGGGGCTGTTTGGGGTCTTTGTTCTAGAAAAACTGGGGTTCAAGCTCCAATGGAGTCAGGAGAGGAGAATTTGTTCATACTCAGGGTGAGGGTTAAAATTTAGACTTCTGCATTAAGCCAAACTCTCAAAGATCTACATCTTCAGTTAAAGGTGGAATAAACTCAAACCTGCCTTTCTGAGCAACCATATTGTTCACAGAAACCTGTCCCTAGGGGCAGCTTGGAGCCTGGGAGATCATACCCCAGTCTATGGTATGCTGTGCTATCTCCTTTTTACGAGAATATCTCTACATGTTTTATATAATTTTCCATTAAAATAAGTTAATTTTACTTGCCCTTGGCTCTTAAAAATATACTGAAATATTTCATGATACGAAATGGCTTTTGATAAACTTGCCTAAATAAATGCACATTAGAAGGATTTGTTCCAATTTACAGTTCCTCCAAGTGCATATTGCAAAGCCCATTCTTATACTTTTATGCCAACCTCTAAGTAATATACAAAATATAGTTCAATCTATGCCAATTTAATACGATAAAAATAACACATCTTGTAAAATTTAAAGCGCATATATTGTAGTGGTTCCCATGTGAAGTCAAACACCCGTTGACTTGTGTATTGACTGGTTGTTTCACCTGTTAATTATTTTTATATGTCTATAGATCAGTTTCCAGTTTTTCAACTCAGCTGCTTTTACTTTTCCTTTTTTTGTTGATGACAGCTAAATCTACTTATTATTTATACAGCACGCATCTCTCTGTTTCAAACACCGTTTGTAATGCTTAAATTGCTGTTATTCACTGAATCCTTACAATAAACTCTGTAGGTTAGGTACTATTATTGTCCCCACTGATACAGAGGGCAAAACTGGTTCAGAGATGTTAAGTAACTGATAAAGCCAGAATAAAAACTGGGGGACTTAATCTTTCTGTTTAATATTTCTGCTGACTGTTACTCATGTTGAATTATTTTGTTGTGTGCTTTGTAATTAAAAAATGGTGAGCTTATCTTCAGTGAGGTTTTATCTAGAAAAACCTAGTGAGACCTGAGATGAAGACATGATAATCCAGAGAAGATTAATTTAATTTAAATTTAATTTAAAATTAATTTTCCTTTATTAGACATTCCAGATATTGCACTAGCAATTTGTAAAAATTTTACTGACATATGATTAATATGCCATAAAGTGTACTTGTTTTAAATAAACAATTCACCAAAGCAATTTTGAGCAAAAAGAACAAAGCTGGAAACATCACACAACCTAATTTTCTGTGTACTACAAAGCTATAGTAATCAAAATGGTGTGGCACTGGCCTTAAAAATAGAACAATGAAACAGAATAGAGAACACAGAAATAAATCCACACACTTATAGCTAAATGATTTTCCACAAAGATGTCAAGAACAGTTCCTTAACAAATAGTACTGGCAAAACTGGATATTCAGTTTTCTTCATATGCAGACAAATTAAAACTAGATCCCTATCACTCACCAAATACAAACATCTACTCAAAATGGGTTAGACTTAAACATAATACCCAAAATGATAAAACTACCAGAAGAAAACATAGGGGAAACATTTCATGGCCTTGGTTTCAGCAAAGATTTTTTAAATAAGAACTCCAAAGCACAAGCAAACAAAAGAAAAATAGGCAAATGGAATTACATCAAGTTAAAAAGCTTCTGCACAGCAAGGGAAACAATTAGCACACTGAAGAGACAACTAATATAATGGGAGAGAAATTTCCCCACTATCTGACAAAGGACTAATATCCAGAATATATAAGAAATTCAAGCAACTTGATAGCAGAAAAACAAATAACCAAATTTAAAAATGGACAAAATACTTGAATAGACATTTCTCAAAAGAAGACATACAAAAAGCTAACAGGTACATGAAAACATGTGTGATATCATTGACCATCAAGGAAATTCAAATCAAACCACAATGAGATATCACTTTACCCCATTTTGATAATCACTACTATCAAAACAAAAGAAAAAATCCACAAAGCTGGTGTAGAAGTAGAGAAAGGGCAGCTCTTTTTAAAAATTATTATTATTATTATTTTTACTTTTAGAGATAAGCTCTTGCTCTGATGCACTGTCTGGAGTGCAGTGCCCCAATCATGGCTCACTGCAACCTGGAACTCCTAGGCACAAGGGGATCCTCCTACATTAGCCTCTTGAGTAGCTCAGACTACAGGCACACACCACCATGTGTGGCTAAAAAAGAGGAACTCATGCACTGTTGGTGGGTATGTACATTTGTAGAGTCTTTTTGGAAAACAGTATGAAAACTTTTCATAAAATTAAAAACTAAATTACCATATGATCCGACAGTTGCACTACTGGGTATACATATCCAAAGGAAATAAGTATGTTGAAGAGATATCTGCACTCCCATGTTCATAGTGGCATTGTTCACATTATCCAAGATATAGAATCAACCTAAGTATTCATCAACAGATGAGTGTATAAAATGTCTCAAGAAAATGTGTGTATATACACAATGGAATACTATTCAGACATTAAAAAGAATGAAATCCTGTCATTTACGGTAACCTGAGTGAACTTGGAGGACATTATGGTAGGTGAAATAAGCCAGACACAGAAAGACAAAAACCACATGATCTCACAAACATGTGGAATCTGAAAACATTGATCTTACAGAAATAGAAAGTAGAATTGAGGTCACTAGAGGCTGGAGAGTGCAGAGGGGAGTAGGATGGGGAGAGATTAATTAATAAATACAATGTTATGGTTAGATAAGAGGAATAAGTTCTGGTCTTCTATTGTCCAGTAGGGTGACTATAGTTAACAGCATTGTACTGTATGTCTCAAAATAGCTAGAAGAGAGAAATTTGAATTTTCTTATAACAAAACATTATACATGTTTGGGATAATGCTAAATATCCCCACTTTGATTATTATACAGCCTTGCCTTGAGTTAGGGCAAACTCTAAGGAACAACATGCTCTAGAGTTTCCTCAGCATCAGGCCGAGAGTGAGTCTTCACCCAAAATCATGTACTGTGTTGGTTTTGCCTTATCCCTCCTGCTTTTACCTTATTTATCTTTCCTACAAACATTATCTTAATAAATACCATGTGCATGATTTATCATCTCAGACACTACTTTAGGGAAAGTTGACCTAAGACACAGAGTAGTAAGTACTGTTTCCCATTTCTGTATTCAAATTTTGCACCTCTACAGAAGGGAGGAAAGTAAGATTCAGAGAGGTTCATATTTTTTTCTCAAGGTCATGCAGTTGGTAAGAGACTTAAGTCTAATATTCTAAAATCTAGTAATGTGAGTTGTGCCACATTATCTCTTAAAGATTATCACAGGGAAGTAAATCTGGTAAGAACAGATCCTGCACTTGATCTTAGCCAAAAGGCCTAGAAGTGATAGGGTAGTAAATGAATTACAATTAGCTGCAAAGATTCCTTAGAATCTCCAATGTAAATTGTATTTATACTCTGAGTCTCAGTTTCTTCATTTATGAAATTAGGACACTGTTATTATTGTCAGTGTCTTTCCTTTTTTAAGATTAAATGGAAAAACATAGGGAGCACACTTTGGCATATGACTAGATATTCAGCATATATTTTTCCTTCATTGAAGAACCAGGGTAAAAAAACTTTAACCCAATAAGGACTCAAGTGATCAAAATTCATTTGACCAACCACCAATTCGTTTGACCAACCACAGGGTTTTTTTTTTTTTTTTTTTTTTGTAGCAAAACCTCCATTTCTGGAAAAATACTGAAAAATAACAGCTTGTCAGTCCCTCAGACATAATGGACTATATAGACATCTCCATGGACTTGGTGGATAAAGAATGAAGAATGATATGTTTTGAAGCTTTCTTAAGAAAGCCTAGCTCTCTCCCAAAGAGGAAAAGCCACAGAAGACAGGCATGCCATATTTAAAACTGTACTAACCCAGTAGCCCTTCCTAACTGCTAAGTAGGCAATTCCCAGGAGCCCAGAAAGAAAATCCAGGAGGATATAAACATGAAATGAATCGAGCATGCAAGATTTTCAAGCAAAAGCAAGCAATATTTTCTTTCTCTCTTTTTCCTTCTGTTTTGTTTTGATGTGTGTTTGTGTATGTGTGTGAAATATTTATTTATTTGTATCATCATCAGGACATTAGAATTCAGAGAAAGAAAAATATCTCTTGAATGAGATGTTTGTAGGGAAAATTACAAGGGAGAGGAGGCTGACTTTGACCCAGCAAATGCCCTCTGAGGATTGGGGTGGATCAGAATGGTTTCTAATATTTTTCCTACTCCCCTAATGGAAGTAAAATAACAAGGTGAAATAGAGGGGATGGAACAGCCAGCAGGAGGATAAATACCAAGGAAGCGATGTAAACATAGCCCCCAGTTTCCCCAGCGAGTAAGAGAATGAGGAATGTGTTATTTATCTCTCTTTGCAATCTGCAAGGCAGAGTATGGAGCTGCCCCCTTTGGGAATATCTTCTATAAACAATCAAAGAATTTCAGGATGGGAGTTTGAGATGCAGTGAAAGGAATAAAAGAGATTGAGAATTTCTCTAAACTCCAGATCTTCATACACCTCTTCCAAGAAGCCCTTCTTCATCTTCCTGGCAGTGAAATATACCCTCTTTAAAAAAGAGGTACTTTAGAAGTCATTGATTATGCCATCCCCACTAATTATTTTAGAATATAAAAATTAATGCAACTTGGCTAAATGAGTTATTAGGATTGCTCTGCATTTGCAGGTGAGTATGTAGTGTGGGTTCTGGAATTAAATCACCTACCTTGAACCTTGCATTCATTACTTACTAAAGTTATGTACTGTTTTCAATCCTCTGTTTCCTCATCTGTAAAACTAATGATTTTTACTTAACAGGATTTCTGTAAGAGATCAATGTGGTAATATACACAAAGTTCTTAGTACAATGCCTAGAATATAAGAGTTCCGTAAAATCTGGGACTTAGTCTTGTTTTGTTTTTGTTACTGTTATTACTATCATTATTAATATTCATTAACAAACAAGTAGAATCGAAATTCATTTTTTCCATTTTCAAATTCATCCTTCTTTTCTTTCCACTTTGTAATTTCTAACCCCTTAAGGTTTCATGTTGCTTTAGCAAAATTTATTGTTCTAATATATAATGACTGGTGGCATATACCTCTGATGCGTTGAGATAGTAGGTAGTTTATGGAATTTTTCAGACCAGGCCTTTACTCACACCAATCCAATACATCTCAGAAAATGTCAGCCAGGTAAACATAGATCGATCTCATCTAAATATAGAGAAGACTGATGGATTTGTCATCGCAAATTGAGTCAACCATCTTTGATAAGGTGTTTGCTATGAAAGGAAATGACTAAAATTTATTCTTACAGGGAAACTTTAATCTTTTTGTTAGAAAGGACAGGGCTATGATAGGTAAGGACTTGCAGAATCAATGTCCCTTGTACTGGGCCTTGAGGAATGTGTAGGTCTTCGATGAAGTAAGAAGGTAAGAGAGGGTGTTATGGGTGGGCCAACCACATAAGCAATGGGATAGAGGACTAGCAAAATTTACTCATAAGAATATTCTTTAATCCTTGGGCTTCCTCTTGAAAGGCATTTTCTTAAAGATGCATTCCTCAATACCCAAGTTCAATAGTGTTCACCTTTTTCTCTCCCTCATAGCGTACTACAATTTTCCTTCAAATTATATATTACAATTTAAAACTGAATATCTATTTATGTATGTTGATGGGGATGAATTGGAGTAGAGTGGTGTGTGTGTGTGTGTTTTAATTCAGTCTCCCCTATTAGGCTGTAAGTTTGTTTTATGAGGATATAAATCAGGTCTATTTTTACATGCAGTTGTATCTTCAGTGTCTAGCACCATGCATACCTGACACACTGCAAACACTATTACACGTTTTTTCATTGAATGAATGGATGGATGAATGAATGGATGATCAAGTGACTCACCTGCACAGAGGGTGGTGCTGTGCTATAGAAATAGAAATATGGATGAGGAGCAAGGTAGGTCATTCTGTCCATGTCCCCAAGAAGGCTGTGGATAAATCCCTATTCCTCTCTTAGCCTTCATAGTTTTTCTGTAAAGTCAGAGCTGAAGGCACTATGTGGGTTTTCTGGTACTAAAGTTCTAGAATTTTTAATGCTTCTTTAATTATTTACTGAGAAGTATTTGCATTATGCTAGTTAGTACCCATTAGTAAAAACACAAGATATGATGGTGCTTTTTAATATACAAATAAAGAATGGTTGAGAGTTCTTTTTTCTTTATTATATAAATATACATTGAGCTACATACAAGATCTTATTGGAAGCAGAGATAAATACGTACGAGGTCTTAGGGGAAGCAGAGATAAGTACATACAAGGTCTTAGGGGAAGCAGAGATAAATAAGTAAAAGAACATGGCCCCTGACTTTGAGCAAGAGAAATGGAGAATGAAAGAGATACAAAAGAATGAGAATTAAAAATGAAAAGAAAAATAAGGAGAGGAAAGATGAGGGAAATGTAAAGGAGAAGTAAAAGAAAGTGAGGATGAAAAGGAGGAGGAGGAGATGGCATGATTTCTTGAGCATGGTGCCAAGTATTTTGTGCATCTTAGGCTATTTTGCTGATGTTGAAACTGAGGCTAACAGATTAGCTATAAAGTTATTGGTAGGACCTGGTTTACTTCCAAAGCTGACTACCTTATGATCTTAATTCTTAAATCCTCTGATTTCTCTCTGCCTGGCGAAACCACATACAGGAAAACCAAGAGCTGCAATGATGTGGCAAGGGACTTGAGCAAGACCTGCATCCTTTGCATTTGTAATCTAAGACCAAGGGCCCTGCCCTCTTGTTCTCTGGAGTCTCCCTCTTAGTACCTTGACATGCTTATGTTTCTCCTGCGCTTAAAAGAAAAATTAAAAGAAAAGAAAGGAAAAAAATGTTGCTACAGTAAACTGGAGGAAGAAAAACTTTTTTCCCCCAAAGAAAGAGGAAGCTTGCAGAAGTTTGGGGTAAAGACAGGGCAGGGAGGTGGCAGGAGAGGATCAAACTGAAGCCTAAAGGGTTTTGGCTCCTTTCCTCAATTCTTCCTTTTCTTTGTAGCTTTTAAGTTTCATTCATTGTATCAGTGGGATTTGGGGATTAGACCGAAGTTGCAGTAATAGAGGTGCCCAAGGCAAACTTTGATTTTTTGGTTTCCAAGAAAAACAATTATCCTAATCGAGTCTGCCATCCTTTCTTCTCCCCCAGCAGTGGAAATTCACTGGGTTCAGAAAGCACTCTTGGGAGGAGACATGTGTGCCATTTCAGTCACGTTACATTGTGTGACTACACTTTGTCCAAATTTCTTTTTTCTCCTACTTATATTATTTGCCATCTATTTATTAAGCATCTGTCCAGTGCTTCATATAACTAGCATTCTCTGAGCTCTTCCCAGGAATCCAGTGCTTAGTCAAGGATGTGAAATATATTATTTCATTTAGTCTTCACAATGACCCACAGGTAAGTAAGGTAAATATAATTTTTATCCTTATTTATTCCAAAGAGATTAAGTAACCTGTTCAAATTCACATCTATGAATTAGACTAGCCAATATGTGAATTCCATTGTCTGTCTTCAGGGCTTGTGCTCTTAAAATGTCATCATACAATTTCTCAACCACAACCCCTGCATCCTAATTACCATTCTGCGATTTTTAAATAAATCTTGAAACCGAGACACAGAGGGCTGAATCAATTGCCTCAGGTCCCACAGCTTAAAAACAAAGGAAGCAAGATTTGAAATAACGCTGTTACTTTGTTGTTGTTGTTTTTCTTTATTTATTCTAAAAAAAAATGGAATACACGTGCAATACGTACAGGTTTGTTATATAGGTATACACGTGCCACGTGGTTTGCTGCAACTATTGACCCATCCTCTAAGTTCCCTCCTCTCACTTCCCAATCCCCAACAGACCTTGGTGTGTGTTGCTCCCCACTCTGTGTCTATGCGTTCTCATTGTTCAACTCTCACTTATGAGTGACAATATGTGGTGTTTGCTTTTCTGTTTCTGGGTTTCCTGAAGATGATGGCTTCCAGCTTCATCCATATCCCTGCAAAAAACATGATCTCATTCCTTTTTATGGCTGCATAGTATTTCACGGTGTATATGTACCACATTTTCTTTATCCAGTCTAAAATTCATGGGCATTTTGGTTGGTTCCATGTCTTTGCTATTGTAAATAGTGCTGCAATAATCATCAGTGTTTGTGTGTGTGTCTTTGTAGTAGAATGATTTACATTCCTCTGGGTATATGCCCAGTAATGTGATTGCTGGGTTAAATGGTATTTCTGGTTCTAGATCCTTGAGGAATTACCACTCTGTCTTTCAAAATGATTTAACTAATTTACATTCCCACAGTGTAAAAGCCTTCCTATTTCTCCACAGCCTCACCAGCATCTAATGTTTCTTGACTTTTTAATAATCACCATTGACTGGCATGATATGGTATCTCACTGTGGTTTTGATTTGCATTTCTCTGATGATCAGTGATGTTGAGCTTTTTTTTCATATATTTGTTGGCCACATAAATGTTTTCTTTTGAGAAGTGTCTGTTCTTATCCTTTGCCCCCTTTTTGATGGGGTTGTTTTTTTTCTTGTAAATTTGTTTAGGTTCCTTTTACATTCTGGATATTACACCTTTGTCAGATGGGTAGATTACAAACATTTTCTCCCATTCTGTAGGTTGCCTTTTCACTCTGATGATAGTTTCTTTTGTTGTGCAGAAGCTCTTTAGTTTAATTAGATCCCATGTGTCCACTTTAGTTTTTGTTGCAATTGCTTTTGGCATTTTCATCATGAAGTCTTTGTCCATGCCTATGTCCTGAATGGTATTGCCTAGGTTTTATTCCAGGGTTTTTATGGTTTTAGGTTTTATATTTAAGTCTTTAATCCAACTCGAGGTAATTTTTGTAAAAGATGTAAGGAAGGGGTCCAGTTTCAGTTTTCTGCATATGGCTAGCCAGTTTTCTCAATACCATTTATTAAATAGGGAATCCTGTCCCCATTGCTTATTTTTGTCAGTTTTGTCAAAGATGACAAAACTGATGGTTCTAGATGTGTGGCATTATTTCTGAGGCCTGTGTTCTGTTCCATTGGTCTATATGCCTGTTTTTGTATCAATACCATGTTGTTTTGATTACTGTATCCTTGTAGTATAGTTAGAAGTCAGGTATCACATTGCCTCCAGCTTTGTTCTTTTTGCTTAAAATTGTCTTGGCTATACAGAGTCTTCTTTGATTCCATATGAAATTTAAAGTAGTTTTATCTAATTCTGTGAAGCATGTTAATGGCAGTTTGATGGAAATAACATTGAATCTATAAATTACTTTGGGCAGTATGACCATTTTCATTATATTGAGTCTTCTTATCCATAAGGATGGAATGTTTTTCCATTTGTTTGTGTCCTCTGATTTCCTTGAGCAGTGGTTTGTAGTTCTCCTTGAAGAGGTCCTTCGCATCCCTTCTTAGTTGTATCCCTAGGTATTTCATTCTCTTTGTAGCAATTGTGAATGAGATTCATTCATGATTTGGCTCTCTACTTGTGTGTTGTTGGTGTAAAGGAATGCTTGTGATTTTTTCACATCAATTTTCTATCCCGAGACTTTGCTGAAGTTGCTTATCTGTTTACGGAATTTGGGGGCTGAGATGATGGGGTTTTCTAAATATAAAATCATGTCATCTGCAAACAGAGACAACTTAACTTCCTCTCTTTCCTTTATTTCTTTCTCTTTCCTGATTTCCCTGGCCAGAACTTCCAATAGTATGTTGAATAGGAGTGGTGAGAGAGAGCATCCTTGTCTTGTACTGGTTTTCAAAGGGACTGCTTTCAGCTTTTGCTCATTCAATATGATATTAGCTGTGGATTTGTCATAAACAGTTATTATTTTAACATATTTTCCATCAATACCTATTTTATTGGGAGTTTTTAACATGAAGGGATGTTGAATTTTATCAATAGAGTTTTCTGCATCTATTGAGATAATTATGTGGTTTTCATCTTTGGTTCTATTTATGTGATAGATTATGTTTATTGATTTGTGCATGTTGAACCAAACTTGCATCCCAGGGATGAAGCCGATTTGGTCATGATGGATAAGTTTTTGAATGTGCTGCAGGATTCTGTTGGCCAGTATTTTATTGAGGATATTTGCATCAATGTTCATCAAGGATATTGGCCTGAAGTTTTCTTTTCTTGTTGTGTGTCTTCTCAGTTTTGGGAGCAGGATTATGTTGGCCTCATAAAATGAGTTAGGGAGGAGTCCTTCCTTTTCAATTGTTTGGAATAGTTTCAGAAGAAATGGTGCCAGCTCCTCTTTGTACCTCTGGTAGAATTCGGTGGTGAATCCATCTGGTCCTGGGCTTTTTATGGTTGGTAGAGTATTAATTACTGCCTCAATTTCAGAACTTGTTATTAGTCTGTTCAGGGATTTGAGTTCTTCCTGGCTTAGTCTTGGGAGGGTGTATGTGTCCAGGAACTTACCTGTTTCTTCCAGATTTTCTAGCTTATTTGCATAGAGGTGTTTATAGCATGCTCTGATGGTAGTTTGTATTTCTGTGGGGTTAGTAGTGATATCCTCTTTTATTGTGTCTATTTGATTCTTCCTTCTTTTCTTCTTTATTAGTTTAGCTAGCAGTCTGTCTATTTTGTTAATTTTTTTCAAAGAACCAACTCCTGGATTCATTGATTTTTGGAGGGTTTTTCATGTCTCTATCTCATTCAATTCTGCTCTGATCTTAGTTCTTTCTTGTCTTTCTAGCTTTTGGATTCATTTGCTCTTGCCTCTCTAGCTCTTTTAATTGTGATATTAGGGTTTCTAGCTTTCTAATGTGAGCACTTAATGCTATAAATTTTCCTGTTAACACTGCTTTAGCTGTGTCCAAGATTCTGGTATGTTGTCTCTGTGTTTTCATTTGTTTCAAAGAACTTCTTGACTTCTGCCTTAATTTCATTATTTACCCAGGAGTTGTTCAGGAGCAGGCTGTTCAATTCCCATGTAATTGTGTGATTTTGAGTATATTTCTTAATCCTGAGTTTTAATTTGATTGCACTGTGGTCTGAGAGACTATGTGTTATGATTTCAGTTTTTTGTTTTTTTGCATTTGTAGAGGAGTGTTTTACTTCCAATTCTGTGATCAATTTTAGAATAAGTGCTGTGTGGCACTGAGAATAATGTATATTCTGCTAATTTGGGGTGGAGAGTTCTGCAGATGTCTATTAGGTCCATGTGATCCAGAGCTGAGTTGAGGTCCTGAATATTCTTGTTAATTTTCTGTCTTATGGATCTGTCTAATATCGACAGCAAAATGTTTGCCACTATTATTCTGTGGGAGTCTAAGTCTCTTTGTAGATCTCTAAGAACTTGTTTTATAAATCTGGGTGCTCTTGTGTTGGGTGCATGTATATTTAGAATAGTTAGCCCTTCTTGTCAAATTGTTCCCTTTACCAATATGTAATGCCCTTCTTTGTCTTTTTTGATCTGTGTTGGTTTAAAGTCTATTTTGTCAGAGACTGTGACTGCAACCCCTTCTTTTTTTTGCTTTCGATTTGCTTGGTAAATTTTCCTCCATCCCTTTTTTTTTGAGCCTGTGTGTGTCTTTGTACATGAGATGTGTCTCCTGAATACAGCACACTGATGTGTCTTGAATCTTTGTCAAATTTGCCAGGCTGTATCTTTTAATTGGGACATTTACCCCAGTTACATTTAAGGTTAGAATTGTTATATGTGAATTTGATTCTGTCATCATGATGCTGTTTGGTTATTTGCAGTTTCTTCATAGTGTCATTGGTCTTTATATTTTGGTGTATTTTAGCAGTGGTTGGTACCACTTTTTCCTTTCCCTGTTTAGTGCTTCTTTTAGGAGCCTTTGCAAGGCAGGCCTGGTGGTGAAAAAATTCCTCAGCATTTGCTTGTCTGGAAAGGATTTTCTTCCTCCTTTTCTCATGCAGTTTAGTTTGGCTGGATACGAAATTCTGGATTGAAAATTCTCTTATTTAAGAATGTTGAGTATTGTCCCCAATCTCTTCTGGCTTGTAGAGTTTCTGCTGAGAAATCCACTGTTAGTCTGATGGACTTCCCTTTATAGGTGACCCAGCCTTTCTCTCTGGCTGCCCTTAACATTTTTTCCTTCATTTAGATTTTGGAGAACCTGATGATTATGTTTCTTGGGGTTGATCATCTCATGGAGTGTCTTAGTGGTCTTCTCCGTATTTCCTGAATTTGCATGTTGGCCTCTCTTGCTGGGTTGGGGATGCTCTCCTGGATAATATCCTGGAGTGTGTTTTTGAGCTTGTTTCTATTCTCCCCGTCTCCTTCAGGTACTCTAGTCAATTGTATATTTGGTCTTTTTATGAAGTCCCTTATTTCTTAGAGGCATTGTTCATTCCTTTTCATTATTTTTCTCTAGTCTTGTCTGCATGCCTTATTTCAGCAATGTGGTCTTCAAACTCTGATATGTTTTCTTCTGCTTGGTTGATTCAGCTATTGATACTTATGTATGCTTCACAAGTTCTCATGCTGTGTTTTTCAGCTGCTTTAGGTCATTTATGTTCCTCTCTAAACTGGTTATTCTAGTTAGCATTGTCTCTAACCTTTTATCAAGGTTCTTAGCTTCTTTGCATCGGGTTGGAACATGCTCCTCTAGCTCAGCATAGTTTTTCATTATCCATCTTCTGAAGTTTACTACTGTCAACTAGTTCATCTCATCCTCCATTCACTTCTATGCCCTTGTTGGAGATGTTACAATCATTTGGAAGAGAAGAGGCACTTTGACCTTTTGAGTTTTCAGCATTTTTTTCATTGATTCTCATCTTTGTGACTTTGTCTAGTTTCAGTCTTTGAGGCTGCTGATCCTTGGATGAGGTTTTTGTGGGGGCTTTGGCTGTTGCTGTTGTTGCTGATGCCATTGTTGTTGCTTTCTGCTTGTTTGTTTTTCTTTCAATTGTCAGGTCCCTCTTCTGTAGGGCTGCTGCAGTTGGCTAGGGGTTCACTTCAAGCCCTATCCATCTGGTTTGCTCTCACTCCTGGAGATATCATTCAAGGAGGCTAGAGAACAGCAAAGATGGGTGCTGCTCCTTCTTCTGGGGTCTCTGATCTTGAGAGGCACCAACTGATGCCAGTAGGATCACTTTTGTATAGGGTGTCTGACAACCCGGGGAACAGGACCCATTTAAAGAAGCACTTTGTGCCTTGGTGGAGGAGGTGTGCTTTGCTGGAGGAAAGAAAAAAAAAACCCACTTGTCTGGGCTGCCCAGATTCCTCAGAACTATGAGGAAGAAAGGCTAAGTCTGCTGGTCCACAGAGACTGTCACCAACCTTCCCCCTGTGAACTCAGGCCCAGGGAGATCCACGTTCTGTCCCTGAGCCTCTGGCTGGAGTTACTGGAGTGCCTGCAGGGAAGCCCTGCCCAGTGATGATGAACAGGCCAGGGTCAGGCCTAAAGACACACTCTGGGCACAGTCTGCCACAGCCAGTATGTTGAGCTGTGGGGGGATATGTCTTAGGACAAAGCTATCCAGCATTCTTGGCTCCAGCAGGGGAAAAGTGCAGCCTGGAGCTATAGAGATGAATGCCATCCTTACCTCGCCCAGGAAGCTTAGCGTGTTTAGCAGTTGTGAGTCCCAGTGCTGGCTGCTGCCTCTCCTGCAAGGAGCTCAAATGGCCTAGACAGCAGGTAGCTGCAGCTGTGGTGCTAGTCACCCCTCCCCCAGAAGCTTGGTAAGCTTAAGCAGATTTCAGCTGAGAGGCTATTGAGATTCTGGTTGCTCCAAGGTTGGGACTCTAGGCCCCAGTGTTATAGATTCACGAGTGGGATCTCCCTATCTGTGGGTTACACAGTTCCATGGAAAAGCATGGTTTCCACAGCTGGGTAGCACACTTACTCACTGCCTCCCTTGGCTGGGGGAAGGGGGCACCCACCTGTGGTTCTCAGATAGACCCCTACACCACTCTGTTCTTCCTTCCTCTCCATGGACCACACCAGCCCTCTAGTCAGTTCTGATGAGAGAACCTGGATACCTTATTTGCCAGTGAAGGATTCACTCACTTATTATGGTTCTTTTCGATGGGAGCCTCTGAATACCACTGTTTCTAGTCGGTCATCTTGGCCCCTCCCTTAATGCTATTTTTACCACCCCATATGAAGGGCTGCACCTGTGTTGCGGGTGATGACAGGGAGGTTCGCGTTTCAAAAAGGCCATTCTGTCTGGTATGTGGTGCATCATCGGATGGGAGCACTTGAACACCAGGAGGCCAGTTCTTCTCGACCCACACCAGGGTGGGGCTGTGAGTTTCTCTATTCTGATTTGTATTTTCTTCCAGGATGTTCCTATATGTGCATTTATGTCTCATTTCAATCATCTGATAAGAAAATGAAAACAGTGCAATTTGCCTCAAACAATGCATTTTCCTAGAAAACAGGACCAGCCCTGCTGAAAACTCTTGCATCTCAATGATGCTTAGCAGGTACATTTTAAAAGGGTCTCAGTGGGAATCTGATGGCCAAGCATGCACCTTTCTTCTTCAAAATTGCTACCAAATCAATATTTGACTTTCAAGGAGGTTGCTTTCTCTTCTACAATGCAGTTTCACATCTCAGCATCCTTTGCTGAATTGATTCTCAGACACAAGGGAATAGAGACAACTACAGGGGTAAAGGGTGATTTGAGCCAGTTTCTGGAAGACCTTGAATGCTAAGTCAGGGTGTCTAGACTGTATCCAACAGTAAAGAAAGACCACTAAGTATTTTTGTGTTAGCTTATCTTATGATAAGCTTTAGTAAAGAATATTTTCCTCCAATGACTCTAATCTGGCCTCTCTTGCTGTCTCTGTGTATGTACGTGTATGTGTATGTGTATACACACAAACACATATACACATATGCCCATATATATTTATTTACACATACATATATTCTATATATAAAATTGCATGTATTGCTTATTTTTTTCTTGAACATAACCGTTATACAGGTTAATTGAAAAAATATATAGGGTATAGATTAAATATAAAGATTATAAAAATCATCTAAATCTCAAATCTCACAACAGAAACTTTATCATGTTAGAATATTTTATTTAAAAACCACAGTAAATACATATAATATTGTATCGGACTCACTCCAGCTATATATTAACATCCATTAAGTTAATAAGCCTCTGCTGTAATTAATTCTAGAATATGTAACACAGTGCTGACTAAATTAGAAACAGCTGGATCTCAAGTCGACTTTGCAATGTAATTTGTAATTTTTCAAAACCACTTATGTAGCACTAACCATGAGCCAGCATGGTTCTCAGTGTATTGAAAATATTAACTCATTCAATACTCATAACAACTGTATGAGCAGGCGTGTGGTACTATTATTATTTTCCTTTTATAGATGAAGAAACTGAGGGCTGAGAGAGTTAGTTATCTACTCAAGTTCACTCTTTTAAAGAGCTCAAATTTGTGACTTTTAAAAAATTGTCTCTACTTGTGGCCTCCTATTAAGGATGATGTGGCAAGTAGAATAGTAGCTTTACACCAAAGATGTCTAGATTCTAGTCCCCTATACCTGTGAATATGTCACCTGAAAAATACATTACCTGCAGAATACATTACCTGGCAGAAAGGACTTCTCAGATGTGATTAATTTAAACATCTTAAAATGGGAAGATGACCCTGGATTATCCAGGTGGACTCACTGTAATCACAAGAGTCCTTATAGGAGAGACACAGGAGGGTCAAGGTCAGAGAAAAAGCAATGTAATGATGATGGCAGAGATTGGAGTGATTTGTTGTCATGAACCAAGGAATGCAGGTAGCTTCCAGAAAACATACAAGGAAAGGAAACAAGTTATCCCCTAGTGCCTCTAGAATGAATGGCAGCTCTATTGACATCTTGATTTTTAGTCTTGGAAGATCTTTTCTCAGGCTTCTGACTTCCAGAACATGAAGATAAATCTGTGCTGTCTTCAGCCACTAAATGTGTGGTAATTTATTATAATAGCAATAGGAAAATAATATAAATGGCATCTGGAATTTATCTCCTATGTCTTTTAGTCTTTCAAGTGTCAAGCAAGGGTGCCCCCCCATCAAACCAGGTGAATCTCACGGGTGCTACATAAATCATATTTTGAATGAGAGGATCTCAAATATCTCCTCTACCTCATCTGGTACCAAACTATATATTTATAAATAAATACACACACACACACACACACTGTTTACACACACACACACACACACACACACACACATATATATATACACACATACATATAAATGAATACATTTGTCTATAAAAATTAAGGATGGTGGTAGGTAGAATAGTAGCCTCCCACCAAAGATGTCCAGGCTCTATTTCCCTATACCTGTGAATACATTATCTGAAGAGTACATTATCTAGCAGAAAGGGTTTCTCAGATGTGATTAGTTTATGGATCATAAATGGGAAGATGAGCCTGGATTATATATATATATATATATACCCATATATATAGATATAGATATATAGATATACACACACACACACACACAAAACAAATAATGCATAAAAAATAAACAATGTGTGTATGTGAATATGTGTATAGATTTATTAAATATCTTTATCTGTAATTATATTAAATATATAAATATATAACAAATATATTAAATATGTATTTATTTATATATGTGAATATATCCATTTATTAAACACGATGTACCAAGACCTTTCTCGATGTCTTTGTGTCTTAGGAGGTTCTCAAAGGCCCAGAAAATCCATTACCTCCTGTTGATGAAGCACAAGATAAGAGTTATGGAATTGGTGGGAAAAACTTGCCAAAGGAGTCTTTAGCAGCTGGGAGTGAGGGTGGCTGTTGGAGACCCACTTCCCCATGAATGGGGAAGGCACATATGTCCTCTGGGCAAGGCAGCAGCCATCAGGCATCCTGAAAGGAACTGTGCACAAAATTGCCTGCAGGGTGAGGAAACTTAGCAGAGACAGTCTGTGTGAAAGAGTTGGATTGTGGGGCTGAGGTGTAGTCATAAGTATTCAGCCAGAGGGGCGTTGGAATCAGAGCTCAGCAAATTAGAGGCCGCTACTATGGTGGGGCTAGAGTACGTGAATTCCTAATAACCCCAGAAGACCCTTGCAAAGGAAAGAGACAGGCTTTGAACATCTACCACATTCACTCCAACGTCAGCTTTAAATTGTTCTGGTCTACAGGGCTGCCTCTCCTTATACCACCTAGTGAACACTTTAAAATGCATATCCTCCTGTTAGAGGCAGCAAAGAACTTGGTGATAAAGTGACACTATTGTAATAATTTACAAACATGCCTCTTCTCCAAGATGATTGTAGCTCCTCTCCAGAGTATATAGCTTCCCTAGGAGAGTGGGCTAGATATCTTGCTACATTGGTGGGGTACACTTGTATAGTATGTAACTTACACAACGGTATGTGGTAGCCCTAGAAGGTAAGACATTGTTTGTTTCTTTCCTCTCTCAAAGACCATTATTTGCCTATGTATCTGCAAGAGTGCATAGAACACAGGAGGTCACTGTTTTGCTCACCAAATGAATCAATGATTCTACTCTTACATGCTACATTGGATTTATAAACCCAATAACAATTTACCTTTTGTCTTCAGGCAATGACGAGGTTCCACCTTGATAGTAAAATGGGTCATATTTTAACCCTTATATTTAATTACATGCAACAGCTTGTATCCATAGTGCTTCTAGATAAAGCATTTGATCATATGAAGGCAAGCAGCCTAAGCAATGATAACTCATAATGACTCAAAGTGCCTCCCAGTACTAAGTGTCACTTGTAGAAGGAAATTGGTGATTTTCAGTTGACATGAAATGGAAAATTATTTCATGTCAACTGGTGCTAGGTGGTTCCATTTTTAGTAAGCAGATGCAAAGTGGCTCAGTGTGCAGGAGGCATTTGGTGCTAAGTGAGCAATTTGGCTGTAAGGGCAGAGGTTTAAGAGGAATGTGGGAACTGGAAATGGCAGAGGAAGACCAAAGTTGTCACATAGGATGAAGCTGGAATGCCTGTCTTTAACGTCTAATTCCTGCGGGATGCCTGGGTGGAAAGGAATCAACAAGCTCAGTCCTCAAGCTGCTTATGGAATGTTGGAGAAAGCAGGTGTGGAACTTCGCTCTTGTAATTACTTTCCCTGCAAATTCTTGTACCACTGTGTAATCTGGTCTGGGGTTTGCCACTAACCCACTCTATCACCGTGTGCCAATTTTTCCTCCTCTCTGTGCCTGTATTCTCATCTGTGCAATATAAGGACATGAATTTATCCTTTTAGTGTATTGCATTTTTATGTAAACTGTGATTTGTTCTCAACTGATATTAAATACTCACTGAAAATCCTGAAAAGTGGATCCTGTACTTATCATTTTATAGATGAGAAACTGTGGTTCAGGGAGACAAACTGATTTGAGTCAATATCACATAGCTAATATGGGGAGAAACAAGCTTCTAAATCTATATGTACCTTATCTCAGAGACTCCCAATACATCATTATACTCTTGTGAAGTACACACATTCATACTTGAGCTATAAGTATTTTTGTTGCTTTTGTAGTGGAAAGAATATGAGGTTAGAAATATGGGCTCCTGGATTCAAATTTAAACTATTTACCTATACTGTTCTCCCATCGTGGACGAAGCAGGCTAAATTTTTGGCCCCTGCTTTCTTAATTGTGCTAGACAGAAAAATACTCCCTACATATATCTGTGCCCTAATACTCGTAACTTGTGCATATATTGCTTTACATGGAAAAAAAGACTTTAACTATGTGATTAAAGCTGAAGACTTTGAGATGAAGTGATTATTCTGGCTTATATGGATGGGCCCAATCTAATCACATGAATTTCTAAAAGTAAACAAGGAAAGCAGAAAAGTAGGCCAGAGAAATGGAAGGACAGAAGAAGAGTCATGAGAGATGGCAGTGTGAAAGGGCTTGACACCTTGTTGCTGATTCTGAGATACAGGGGCCGCTAGGAACTGAGTAGTTTCTGGCTGATAACAAGTGAGTAGAGACCATAGTGCTGCAACCATATGGAACTGAATTGAATTCTTCCCTACAGTCCTCAAAAAGTAACACAGCCTCCCAGTATCTTAATTCTTAACCCTGTGAGACTCATGCCAAACTGCTGACCTATAGGTAGTAAAATAATAAATTTGAGCTATTTTGAGCCTCTAAATTTAAGGTATCTTGTTATGACTAGAAAACTAATGCATCAAATCTAAAGTGAAAATTGCAAGCTAGACAGTGTCAGGAAAGACAGAGAACAGAACCCTGCTTATAGAGGAGGAGAATTGCAAGAACATCCTGAGATAATAAAACTTAAGGTGACATGGGTTTTGAGAGTTCCTCGAAGCATGTGCTATAAGAACACTTGCTGCTTGGCAAAGTCTATAAAAAGAACATCATGCATTATTTTTGGAACTGATTTAAAAGAAAAAAAGTTCAGAAATAAACTCGGAATCTCTGGTTGAACACAAATTAATTGTGACAAGGAATCTCTAAATTGCTTATAATCTAGCCTAGTCCCTTGGGTTGTGACATTGAAGTCTGCACTGAATTATGTTGGATGAGGTTGCCAGACTTGGAAAAAGCCAAATACTAATGAATTCAGTCTTATTCATGGGGAAAAAAGAAAATTATTTCTATTTTGAGGAAAAAAGAAATAACCTGTAGACTCTATTATTATCCTTAAATAAACTATCCTTAGCTGTCATCTTTTGTGGGCTTTGAACCCAAATGTCTAAGAATCTGAGAAGGTTAGTGGATAGCTCTAGAGAGAAGGTAGTGTTGTCACAGAGAGTGATGTGCAGTGGCCTAAGCACAGACATTGAGAGTCCACAGGACCTTGGCTTGATCTTGTTAGTGCTCTTTCTTTTCTCACCTGGTTCCCTTTGTTTTTACATTTTTCTCCACATTCCCTACCTGTAAAGCCTACTCATCCTTCAGGAATCGATTCAATGGTGTCCCTGTTTGAAGCTTATCAAGTATCATATAAATGCTCCTCACTCTCCAATTCTGTCTCTAGCCCAAATCTCCTCTCTGGGAGCCAAATTTATAGACTCAACATTTTGTTTGCCATCTGCTCTTGGAAGTTGGAAAACGTACATGTCTAAAACGGAAATGCTGACTCTTATTCTACCCCAGATATATCCTGCTCCCAATCTCTGCCATTTCAGCAAATGGGAAACAAAAGCAACTCAATTGCTAAGGCCAAAATCCTCTAGACATTCTTCATCCTGTCTTTTTATTAATTACCTATAATCAATCCATTAGTAACTCATGATAATTCCTCCATTCAGTATCTACCCCAAATTACCTGAATTTCTAATGTCACTGCCATAGCCCAACTCACCTTTATTTTTCCCGTGGAGTACTTGGATAGTCTTTTAGTTCTGCTGCACCCACCTTCTGAAGCCCATTATAATCCATTGTTTACACGAAAGCCAGAGATCTCTTAAAGATATAATTCATGTCCTGTTACTCTTCTGCATAAATATCTATAAATGAATAAACCCCACCAGGCAAAATTAAGTGATTCCTTTGTTTTTTCTATAAAACTCCTTTTATTGGTCATCCAGACTTAGTGTAAAAATCTGTCTGTTTGCAATTCCTTTGCAATTTCTACCCAGCCATTTGAGTAGACTTTGGAGACTGTACAGAGCCAGCTTAATGTTTCTACTAAAAGACAGATTTTCACATCCCAGTTGTATATCCCTTTACTTCTGCACCTTGACTTTCAAAGTTAATATATCTAGCTTAGTGAAAACCAGACTTGGCTGGGAGGGCTTACTGTACAGATAAGGAATCTAACAAACTTGAGGAGAGTGGTGTACCCAGGGTCAAGGAGAGAGGTAGTACCACACCAGGACTGGAAACCAGACCTTCTGACTCCCAGTCCAGTGCTCTCTCTACCACATCTCACTAATTCCTGGCCATAAAGGCATCAGGCAATGGAGTCTTCATCTTAGTGACATCACCCTTTAGTTCTAAGAGGGCCACATGTCATTTCCTTCACCAAACACCCAATTCTGTGCCATTTTCCATTTCAATTAGACACTGTCTGGAAAACATGAAAGAGTGGAATGTTTTTACATAAGACCAGAACTCCAAGTTGGTCAAGGAGAATGTGTCCAAAGCACTTACGTTGTCTGGAAAACACACGTAGGTGCTCAAATGTGTGTATGTTTTCATGGGGAAAAAAGGGAAGGTTTTGGAGGTTGGTTTTGGTGCAATGGAGATTTTTTCCGAAAAGCATATGGAGGGTGATAATCTATGAAATATCAGAATTAGCTCCAGAAAGAAACCTGTCTCATAAGGTCTTTGGTAATGAGAGGTACTAATTTTATGTGCTTCTTAATGATCTCATGATGAAGTTTCCAAACAAGGAAACCTGTTACTGAGGTTCTGTCAGGACACTCGTCAATGACTGATGTATGTCAACTCCATATGAGCTTACTTTTGTATCATTCCAGAGTTGAAGACTCCTATATCATGGATTGGGTGTAGAAAGTGTAAATAAAGAGAGGATTTAAGAAACTTAAAGCAGTAAAAGTCATGCTCCTGTGGCATATGTGTTCATACCTCAGCCACTAGGAAAATAGAGATTTAGACTGGAAATCCAGCAAGAGGCCCCAAATTCTTCTCCTGCATTCCACAAGCAAGTGACTTAAGCTCTGTGCTTCAGATTCTGCATTTCTAAAATGAGTAGCTCAAACCATACCAGAACTCCCCAGAGCATATCCCAGGGAACATCATTTCTCAAGATGCTGAAGTAAGGAATCTGTGTTAAAATGAATTCAGTAAATGTTGTAACACACATTGTGCTTTATGATTCATGGTGCATATTAGCTATCAAAAGTTCAGATGGGCCCTTTAGCAATGAAATTCATTTTTTCATGGGATCACTTAAAAGCATTCTGTAGAAACAAGGACCTAAAAAATGCTTCGGGAAAACCAGATGAAGTGCTTTCAGACATTTCTTTGGAATTTAGTCTATGGTCCTGTAGAGAGTACACCGTGCTTTGAGACTTGTGGTTCCAGATAATTAACTCTCATTCAGCACTGGCACTTACTCAGAATTTTTTCTCTTACCTTGCTTTCCACTTGTAGTTAATTGTCACATACATTTATTTCCTTTATTTGTGTTAATCGGAACCCTTCTAGTTTCTAGTATGCAAGCCTAACTAAAAATACCAAAATAAAATAATGAGTTGGGAATGAATATTTTGACCTATGATATCTGGAAATTTCAAGAATAATATAGCATAATTGATTGTGGGCAAAGATGGGCACCAGGAACTCCTCTATCCTATGAAACTGAGAAGAGCAAAGATTACCTGGTGACCATCAAGCAGACCATCCAGAAGCAAATTCCTCATCTGAAAAATTTAGAAATACTTAGACTTCCCTATTATCTATAGCAGGCATCTGGTTCCAGATTTCTTTCCCAAAAATGTTTAAGTAACTAGAATTTCTACACATCTCTGGAATGCATACATGTCAAAACTCATTGTGCAACCGTTGCCTAAATTAAGGCACCAAAATGTCTACAAATGTAATCATTTATCATGACCTATGTGGCTAATATGGTCTAAATTATCCCCAGCTCCCACTTTAAGGTCCATAAATACCCCTAAGGAAAAATCCACCACCACACCCTCAGTCTTCTCTTGCTGAGGTGTCCCGCTGCACTCTTCCGCAGTGCTCTTTATTTCTAACAAAGCTTTCGCTTTTCAAAACTATACTGTTGTCGGCATATAATTCTTACCAACCCGCCAGATGAACACTTTCCAATGCTGGGGCTCTGACACCTCACCCTGCAGAAAGTTCAGAACACTTTATATCAGGGAATGGAATCTAACTCACCTCTCCTTGAATGTGGCTAAAACGTGTGAGTTTCTTTGGCCAATAAAATGTAGCAGACCTGTTGCTGAAGGAGTCTGGGCCTGGGAGGGTGGGGAGGGTAACATGGGGAGAAATGCCAGATATAGTATGCACCTAAAGTAAAATTTAAAAAAAGGAAAAAAAAGTTAATTGCTTCCTTTCTTGCTCTTTTGCAACACCACAGCTATGTAAATGAGCCGGAGCCCAATACTGAAGGATAAGAGAAAAAGAGGGGTGGGGGGAGAGAGAGAGAGAGAGAGAGAGAGAGGGGTCAGAAAATGAGAACTAAGGTTCTGTAGCAGACAGCCAGTGGTGGGGCCCCAGTTTCTTAAATGTTTCCTCTGGGATGTTATAGCCTCAGCCAAGCTCCTGATTGAATGAAGCTCCCTTATTTATTGACTCCAGTCAACACCATATGCAGCAGCAGAACCACAAAATGATCCCAAAATTATAAGAAAACTGTTTTTAAAAAACCTTGTTGTTTAAGTCCTTGCTTATTGGAAGAAATGCTAGATAGGACCAAATAACTGTAAAAAAAAATCAGTGTGAACATGACAAAAATATAAAATGCATGGCATTGGCTTTAGGGCCAGGCTGCTGGCAGAGGGTGATGAAACTCTTAGTGAAGGATGACGGGGAAGTGTGGAAATTGCTTTGGAGGGTGCAGGAAGGGTGATGGGTGTTATGAATGGAAATATTATTACCTATGGTAAAATTGAAATTTTAAGAAAAAATTGACCCAATGCACTTGTGAATAATCTTGCTGAGATTTTCAGGAAAGATATTGACAGTATTAATTGAATATTTTGTCTGCCTATTATGAGAATGGAGCCACAGTTAAGAAAAAGATGTTCATTTTCCCATCAGAATTTAGAGAAAATATTTCCAACCTAGGATTTATAGGACTGAAAAATAGAATTGTACCTAATTCTCAGCTAGTCTCTCTGGCATATGACTAGAAAGTAAGATATGGCCTCCGGGCAAACGTAATAACCTGGATACTACAAATGAAATGTGAGGATGGGATCAAGGTTAAATCAAAGGTGTGATTTTATCACCTGTTGTTAAGATATCAGACATTTTTAAGTTGTTACATTTAAATCTTTCTGAGATAGTCCACAGAGCTCAAAATCTTGAAGGGTATTGTTCCACAGCAACTTGATTCTGAGTACGAAGTGGAGAGAGTTCAAATTTGAAGAGATAATACAGGCGTGAGAGTATCTCATCAAGTCAATTATAATTTGATAGGCAGAGATCCCAGAAAGGTTTTTATTGTTACTTTTTAGTATAATTATTCTGGTATCTTTTAAAAACTAGTTCTACTGATGTATTTTTATGCAAAAAATCACCAATTATAAGTATACAGTTTTCTGAGTTTTGGCAAATGTCCACAATTACATAACCACCACCAAAGTTAAGAAATATTGGTTAGGAGTGTGGCTCACATTGTAATCCCAGCACTTTGGTAGGCCGAGGGAGGAGGATCTCCTGAAGTCAGGAGTTCAAGACCAGCCGGGACAACATGGCAAAACCCTGTTTCTACTAAAACTACAAAAATTAGTCTGGCTTGGTGGCACACACCTATAATCCCAGCTACAGGTGGCTGAGGCACAAGAGTCGCCTGTACCCAAGAACACTGAGGAATAAGAATCACTTGAACCAGGAGGCAGAGGTTGCAGTGAGCTGAGACCCCGCCATTCTACTCTAGCCTGTGCAACAGAGCAAAAGCAACGAAAAAGATATAGAACATTTTATTGCTCTTTGCAAACCCCTAGGCATATTCATAACAACGATCAATTTGTTATCTGTTACTCTAGTTTTCCCTTTTTCTTAACAATATAATTATATAGCATGGAGGAATTTTTGCCTGTCTATTTACCCTTAGAATAATCTTTTTGACGTTTGTCAGTGTAAGTCTATCAATAGTTGTTTCTTTTAATGGGTGATTAGTATTTCATTGGTATAACATAATTTATTTATTCATTTACCAGTTGATAGATATTTTGTTTGTTTTCTACATTTAACTATTAAGGAAAAAACCTGCTTTGAACATTCTAGTACAGGTTTTATAGTGAACATAGGTTTCTACCTTTCTTATATAAATACCTAAGAATTAGATTGCTAGATTATATAGTGAATATTTATTTTATAAGGAAACATCAAGCTGCTTTCCAAATTGGCTTACAATTTTGCATTCCCACAGCAATGATTGAGAGTTCCAATTGCTCCACATTCTCACTAACATTTGGGATGGTCAAACCAATGATATCCATTTGGGTGTGTATGTAGTGGTATCTTCTGGTTTGATATGCATTTGTCTAATGGCTAATAATGTTGCACATCCTTTCATGTGCCTTGGCCATAAATTTTTTTTTTAATTGGAGTTTTTGTTTTCTTGCCATTAAGCCATATATGTGTGTGCGTGTGTGTGTGTGTATGTACATATATATATATATGTATACATGCATACATATATAATATAAAACCTTAATCAGATGTATAGTTTGTAAATATTTTCTCTCAGTCTACTCTGACTTACCTTCTTTATTTAACAATGTCTTTCAAGGAGCAAAATTTTTAAGTTTGGTAAGATACATCTTATACATTTTGAAGTTTTTGTTTCATGATTATGTGTCCCTTCTAAGAAATATTTGTCTAAACAAGTAGCAAGAAGATAATTGTCACTATCATCACCAAAATAGCATGGTACTGGTATAAAAATAGGCACATAGACCAATGGAATAGAATAGAGAACCTCGAAATAAAGCCAAATACCTACAGGCAACTGATCTTTGACAAAGCAAATAAAAACATACAGTGGGGAAAGGACTTCCTATTGGATAATTGGCAAGCCACATGTAGGGGAATGAAACTGGATCATCTCTCACCTTATATAAAAGTCAACTCAAGATGCATCAGAAACTTAATCTAAGACCTGAAACCATAAAAAGTTCTGGAAGATGACATCAGAGAAATCTTTCTAGACATTGGCTTAGGAAAAGACTTTGTGACCAAGAACCCAAAAGCAAATGAAATGAAAAACAAAGATGTACCTTAATTAAACTAAGAAGCTTCTTTACAGAAAAGAAAAAAAAATTAGTAAACAGACAACTCACAAAATGGGAGAAAATCTTTGCAAAATATGCATCTGACAAAGGGTTAATATCCAGAATCTATAAGAGGCTCAAACAAAACAGCAAGAAAATACAAACAATGTCATCAAAAAGTGGGCTAAGGACATGAATAGACAATTAACTAAAGAAGGTGTACAAATGGCCAACAAACATGAAAAAAATGTTCGACATCACTAATGATGTGGGAAATGCAACTCAAAACAACAATGCAATACCACCTTACTCCTGCAAGAATCGCCTTAATTAAAAAGTCAAAAGATAATAGGTGTTGATGTGGATGTGGTGAAAAAGGAACACTTTTATACTGCTGGTGGGAATGTAAACTGTACAACCACTATGGAAAACAGTGTGGAGATTCCCTAAATAACTAAAAGTAGATCTATCATTTGATCCAGCAATCCCACTCCTAGGTAAAAGAAGTCATTTTTTGAAATGCATGCATTTTTATATGCATTTTGCACATGCATGTTTATAGCAGCAGAATTCGCAATTGCAAAAATATGGAATAAATCCAAATGCCCACCAAACAATGAGTGAATAAAGAAAATGTGGTCTATATATCACACACACACATGCATGCACACACACACACACACACACACACACACACACCATGGAATACTACTCAGCCATATAAAGTAATGAAATAATGATATTTGCAGCAACCTGGATGGAACTGGAGACCACTATTCTAAGTACAGAAACTCAGGAATAAAAAAACCAAAACTTATGTGCTCTCACTCCTAAGTGGAAGCTAAGCTATGAGGATACAAAGGCTTAAATATGATACAATGGACTTTGAGGTCTCAGGAGAAAGGGTGGGAGCTGGTGAGGGATGAAAGACTACACATTAAGTAGAGTGTACACTGCTCAAGAGAGGGATGCACCAAATCTTACAAATCACCACTAAAGAACTTATCCATGTAACCAAACACCACCTGTTGCCAAAAAACCTATTGAAATAAAAAATAAAAATTAAAAAAGGTAAATGGTAGTCCCTTTGATCCATGCAAAGACAATTGAGAGGTTAAATTGAGCACATCATCTAATGGCTTAACTCTATTTTTAATTAAACTGTTAAAGTTAAAAAAAGAGGTTTTTCCATCTATGATTTTTGTGAATTTTATAGCTTTAGCTTTAAAGCTGTTTCAAATATTTAGCTATATAATGCACTTCCAGTTAATTTTTATACATAACATGAGATAAGGGTTAATTTTTTAAAATGGATCTCCAGTTTCTTCACTATTTGTTGAAAAGACAAATATACAACCATTCAATTACTTTGACATCCTTCTTAAAATTAAGCTGATCATATGTATGCAAGTTATTTCTAGATTTAAATTTCATTGTAATAATCTATATGTTTTTCTTATCATAAACCACACTTTATAGTAAGTCTTGAAAACAAGTAGGGTAAGGTATTTGATTGTGTTGTTGTTTTCTGCAATAATATTTTTGACTATTCCGTGTTACTTACATTTCCACATACATTTTATTATCCATTTCTACAACAACTCCTGCTAGGATTTTGTTTGAGATTGCTTTGAATCTGTTTAATGGGAAATTTTTGAATTGTTAGCTTCATGAATTGTGTTTTGTCATTTATGAACATGGTGTATCTCTCTATTTACTTAGGTCTTCTTTAATTTCTTTCATCAGTTTTGTAGATTTCAAAGTACAGTCCTTGTACATATGTTGTTTAATGTATCCCTGAAGTATTTCATAATTTTGATGCAATTGTAAATGGTACTTTAAAAAAGTTTAATTTTAGTGATTTTATGTTAATATAAACAAATAAGAATATTTGTTAAAAAAAACTTTATGAAGATGGAATTCAAATAACAGAAAATTAACTACTTTAAAGTAGATAATTCAATTACCTTTAGTATATTCATGAAGTCATGCAAATATCACTTCCATCAAGTTAAAAAGATCATAAAGATATTTGAAATAGAGAATCATATCATCTGCAGAAAAAGACACCTTAACTTCTTTTTGACATTATGTGATATTTTTCTTGCCTTGTTGCACTGGCTAGGACCAATAATATAATGATAAATGGAAAATTTGAAAATGAACATCTTTGCCATTTTTCCTATTTCAGCAGGAAACATCTTATATTTCACTGTTAATTTTTATGTTAGCTTTAGGATGTCATAGGTGCCTTTATCAATTTGATATTCTTTATTTTTTCCAGTTTTCCTATACATTTCTTAAGAGTAAATATTGGATCTCATCAAAACATTTTTTTCTGCATCTATTGAGAGGATTATATATTTTTAAATTTTGTAGTCTAAAAATAGGATGGATTGCATTGTTTCCCAATTATTAAATTAATTTTACATTACTGAGTAAACCAAATTTGTCATAATATACTAAATGTTTTAGCTATTGCTGGATTTAATTTGTTTGAAAAATATTCTTGCACCTATGTTCATGAAGAATGCTGGTCTATAGTTGATTTTTTATAATATTTTTAGCTGTTTTTGGAACCAAAATAAGATGAGTCTCAAACTGAGTTAAGAATTAGTTCTTGACTGGTGTGGGTGGCTCAAGCCTATAATCCCAGCACTTTGGGAGGTCGAGGTGGGTGGATCACGAGGTGAAGAGATTGAGACCATTCTGGCCAACATGGTGAAACCCAGTCTCTACTAAAAATATAAAAAATTAGCTGAGCATGGTGGTGCATGCCTGTAATTTCAGCTACTCAGGAGGCTGAGGCAGGAGAATAGCTTGAACTGGAAAGGCAGAGGTTGCACTGAGCCGAGATCATGCCACTGCACTCCAGCCTGGGAAGAGAGTGAGACTCCGTCTCAAAAAAAAAAAGTTCTTCTTGGTGGGGTACAATGACTCGTATCTGTAATCATTGCACTTTAGAAGGCTGAGGCAGGAAAAGCATTTGAGCTCTGCAGTTTAATACCAGACAGGGCAACATGGTCAGACATTTTCTCTACTAAAAATTAAAAAAAAAATAGCTGCCCATGGTGGCCCATGCATGTAGTCCCAGCTACTTGGTAGGCTGAGGTAGGAGGATCACTTGAGCCTGAGAAGTCAAGGATGCAGTGAGCCGTGATAGTGCTACAGCACACCAGCCTGGGCAACAGAGGCTGTTTCCAAAAAATAATAAAATAAAATAAATAATTCATCTTTCCAATTTTCTGGAAGAATTTGTTTAGACTTGATATTATTTCTTTTTTGAATATATGATAGAATTCACCAGTGAAGCCATTTGAGTCTATAATTTTCTTTGTAGAAAGAATTTTAACTACAGATTCAATTTTTTTTAATAGACATGTAACTGTTACATATATCTATTTCTTCTTGAGTAGGTTTTATCTCTCAGAACATTTGTCCATTTAAGTTTTACACTTTATTAATATAAACTTGTTCATAATATAATCTTACCTTAATTTTGATGTTTATAATATGTGTAGCAATAACCTCTCTTTTTATTTTGTTGTCAGTCTGGATAGAGATTAATCAATTTTATTGATCTTTATCAAAGAACAAGGTTTGGGGTTTATTAATTTTTTCTACTGCATTTTTATGTCAGTGATTTTAACTATATTTTTTCTATCTTCTGTTAATTTTGTTTTAAATTCTCTTATTTTTTCTTATTTCTATAGGCAAAAACATATATCATTAATTTCATTTTTTTTCATTCTCTAAGAGTTTAGTTCTTTTTATTTATCCATAAGGTCTATTTTAACTGTACACCACAAATTTTGATATTTTCTGTTTCCATTTTGATTAATGTATTCTTTAACACTTGAATTATTTAAAACTGTATCAATCCTAAACTTCATATGGAATGACATAAGACCCTAAATAGCCAAAGCAATCTTGAGAAAAACAGATTTGGAGGCTTCATACTACCTAATTTCAAATTATATTACAAATCCTAGTAATCAAAACAATTTGGCAATGGCATAAAAGCATACTCATCGACCGGTGGAGCAGAATAGAAAGCTCAGAAATAAACCCACACATATACAGCCAGCTAATTTTTGGCAAAGTCTCCAAGAATACACAACGTAGAAAGGATAGTCTCTTCAGTAAATAGTGTCGGGAGAACTGAATATCCACTTGTAAAAGAATGAAATTGAAAAGATTTAAAAAATTGTCTCAAAATGGATTAAAGTCTTAAACATAAGATCTAAAACTGTAAACATCCTAGGAGAAAATAGAGGGAATAACTCTTTGACATTGGTCTTGTCAATCATTTCTTTGATGTAACACCAAAAGCACAGGAAACAAAAAGCAAAAATAAACAGGTAAGAGTATATTCAACTAAAAAGCTCTACACAACAAAAGAAACAATACACAATCAAAAGGCAAGCTATAAGATGGGAGAAAATGTTTGTAAACCATATATTCAATAAAGGTTAATACCCAAAACATATAAGGAGAGCATATAATTCAATAGCAAAGACAAAACAAATAACCTGATTATAAAATGGGCAAAGGACCTGAATAGACACTTTTATAAAGAAGGAATACAAATGGTCAACAGATACATGAAAAAATGTTCAACATCACTAATCATCAGGGAAATGTTAATTAAAAAACACAAGATATCATCTCACAATGATTAGGATGGGCAATATTTAAAATATCAAAAAGTACCACTGTTGGTAAAGTTCTGGAAAAAAAAAAAGAATGTGCACTCTTGGAAGAATTGTGATTTGGTAAATGAATGTTAGTGCAGTCTTGGAAGAATTGTAAATTGATAAAGCCATTATGGAAAATAATTATGAAATTTCTTAAAAAATCTAAAGGTAGAATTACCATATGACCCAGAAATCACACTTCTGATACATATGAAAATGGCTGCACTCACATATTCATTACAGTATTATTCACAGTAGCCAAGACATGGAGACAATCTAAGTGTCCATTGATGGATAAATGGATAAAGAAAATGTTTACATACAGATACATGTAATTCATCCCTAAGAAAGAAGAAAATTCTCTCATGTGCAACAATACTGATAGACCTAATGGATATTATGATAAGTGAAATAAGCCAGACACAGAAAGACAAATACTGCATGATCTCCTTATATTTGGTATATAAACAAACTTGAACTCAGAGAAACAGAATAGAATGATGGTTGTCATGGGTTGAAGAAGTGGAGGAAAATGAAGGGATGTTAGTCAAATGGTATAAACTTTCAGTTGTAAATTGAATAATTTCTAGAGATCTTAACAAACAATGTGGTGACTAAGTTAATAATAATGAATTCCATAATTGAAATCAGTTAAGAGAGTAGATCTTAAGTATTCTCACCAAAAAACAAGTAAATGAGCAATCAAAATAAATAAAATAATGTTGCTTATTATTCAGATATTTGGAAATTTTCCAGACATCTTTGAATTATTGATTTGTAGTTTATTTCGAGAATGTAATGAGCATGATTTCAGCCATCTTAAATTTATTACAATTTGTTTTACGTACCAGAATATGGCCTATATTAGTGAATGCTCTTTGAAAAGAATGTCTATTCTATTCTTTGGGGATGAAGTATTCCATAAATTTTTATCAGGTCAGGATGGTTTGTGATTTTGTTCAGGTTTTCTCTATCCTTATTGATTTTTGTATTTGTTAGCGTGTTTTAACAATTCCTGAGAAGGGAGTGTTGAAATTTTCAACTAGATTTGTACATTTTTCTTTCTTTTCCTATTAACTAATGTTTTTTTTGCTTTATGTATTTTGAAGTTTCAATACTTGATGCATTCACATTTGAGATTACTATGCCCTGTTGATTAACCTCTTATCATTACGGAATGTCTCTCTTTGTCTTTAGTAATATCCTTATTCTGAATCTGTTTTGTTTAATATTCATATAGCTACTCCAGCATTCTTTTGGTAAGATTTTCCTTGGCATATTTTTTTCCTTTTACTTCTAAACTCTCTGTCTTTATGTTGAAATGAATTTCTGATAGACAATATATAAGTATGGTTTACATTTTATCCAATCTGAAAATCTATGTCTTTTATTTGGTATATTTAGACCCTTTAAATTTTATGCAATTAAAGATTTGGTAGATCTAATATTCTGCAAATTGTTTTCTATTTGTATCATATGTTCTTCTCTCCCCATTTCTTTTAGGTTAATCGACTATTTTTATCATTCCACTATATGTATACTTTTGTTTATTGATTATAATGCGTTTTACATTTTAGTGGTTGTTCAACTATTAACTAATATTACACCTCTTTATATATAGTATAAAAACTTTATAACATAGCATTTTTATATTCTTCTTTCATCCTCTGTGCTATCATGTTGAGAATTTTATTTCCACATGTGTTTTAAATAGCAAAATAGATTATTTTATTTTGCTCTGTTGGTGGCATTTAGTGAATGAAGGCTTTTATGATTATTGTCACCACCATCACCATTATCATGTTGACATTTTCTGTTTAACTAGGTATTTAGAAAAATACCTAGTATTTTTTTTATTTTTAAAGTTTCGTATGTGTAAAATAGTGAGAAGTTTTTCCTCATAAAATTACAAGAAATTTTTCTTCGTAAAATATGGCACATTACAGTCACTTTAATAGGACTGAGTGAACTGAAATAAGTCTGAAACACATGTATAGCTCTGTGCTAGGCATTAAGGGAAATAGAAGTAAGTACAGGAATATTAACCTGCATTTACAGAATAAAGTATGAATTTCAATTAGAGAAAAAACAATATATATTAAATATTGATTTGGGAGCTCAATTTGAATTTCTTATAAATCTTACAGAAGTGATATAGACATGCAAGATTAAATTCAGATTAAGAATTGTATGTAACAATAATTATTGGAGTCAAAAGAGAAGTCAAAGAGAGAGAAGTATGTGCTCTGATATAAAAGCTTTTCTAGAAATTGGAAACACTAATTTGATAGTTAGGATAAGTGAGGGCTATAGCTAAAACAAAAGCATAGAAGCAAGATGGTTCAAAATGTATTTGCCTACCCATATCTTCCATTTCACTGATAGCCCAAGTAAATACAGGGTGCCATTAAATCTTGGCTGAATTCAGTTAATTGTTTTTTCATCTTTTGCAAGCTCAGAGTGAGACATCAAATCCTTCCCTCCTTATATTCTGTCCTTAAGTATAATAGTAACCATCTATGAGATTCCTGGGAGTGAAGGAGGCAAATAAAGAGATGATAAATGGCTTGAAATTAAGGAATTTGCATGTTCTGTTGGGAGATAGTTAAGATTAGTTAAGGTACAAAGGCATTTATGTAGGGGCAAGAATTTCTAGGATTGTTTTTATTGATGCATAACAATTTTATAGATTTATGGGGATAGATGTGATATTTTGATACATACATATAATGTGTAATTATCAATCAGGATAGTTAGACCATCCATCACCTCAAATATTTACCATTTCTTTGTGTTGAGAACATTCCAGATCTTCTCTTCTAGCTATTTTGAAATATAAAATAAATAACTACTGTTACCCTACTGTGCTATGAAACACTAGAACATATTCCTTCTCTCTCACTGTACTTTTGTACACATTAACCAACCTCTCTTCATCTTCTGCTTCCTCCTACCCTTCCCAGCCAGTGGTAATCAACAAGGATTATTTTTGCTTTCTGACAAAGAATAATTGTAGTAATAAGTTTGTACAAACTTAACTTTCTAGGTAACAGAAAAATTACAGACTTAGGATAAAAGTAGAAATAAAACCTGGAAATCACCCTTGATTCCTCTGCCTCCTGTAGACTCTTTTACAATTGAACACAAAATCTTGCATATTCTACTTTCTACATATCTACTAATTCCATGGAGCTGTTTTCACCCCACAGCCACCATTCTAATTCCAAGCACTATCATTTCTCCTCTGATTAAGGTAGGTCAGCAGTAACCTCACTAGTTGCCGGCTTCCACTCTTGTCTTATAAAATCCATTCTACAAATTGCAAGCCCAATGTTTCAAGGATCATTATATTTTACATTCCCTGATTTTAGAGTAAAAGAAATTCTCATATCTTTAAGAATCTTTCAGTTTCTGTCACACACAGTTTGTGTGGACCCAGTTGAATACAGACCTGAGAAATTTGGCCATCAAAATCTCTCTATGGGAATAACCACATAGTTACAGTCCTTCATTTCTATTAAAAATTGTGGACCGGAAATATGGTAAATACCTGCATCAGTCATTGTACAGGAAGCCATAGTAGTGAAGACAGTGGGTTAGACTGGGGATGTATCAGAGAAGCAAGGAGTTTCTATGTGCATCAGGTGATGACGACTCAATGACAAAGGAAAAAAGAAGTGTAAGGATTTCTTAAGAGCTCGATGTAGTCATATAAAGAGTGTCTCTAGAAGATGTAATGAATCAAGCTTAAAAAATTACTCAATTTATTCAATTATTTTATTTTTCAGAAACAAAATATGTTATCTCTCTTTGTGTTGCTAATTCAAAAAATATTTGCGCAGGGGTCAGAATCTTAAAGAGTGAAAACATTATAATTCCTTCTTCCAGGAACACACAGACACACACACACACATAACACACATAAATATTTTATAATGAGTATTTTTAGAAAGTCTTTGAGGAATGACCAAAATAAGTTTATTTTAACTTATTATCTCTTTTTTCAGTATGTGTATTTATGTGGTAGTTTTTATATGAAGGGAGGCTTTAGGAAAGACATAGGTAAACTTTCAAGCAGGATTCTACTCTGATATCTCTCTGCAAAGAGTGCAAAGGTAAGGCAAAAAGTAAAACTGGACAGCTAAATAAACTGTGAACAAAGGGTATGCCAGCAGTGGAAAATATTTCAAACAGCTCTTATAGCCTGGACATCCTTTCATTTATCCATTTGGTCATCTGGCAAATATTTATTAAGCATATTTTATTGTAATAAAATAAATGTATTTTATACTTAGGATGACTTAGTTCCGAACTCTGAAATTTATAAACTGATTTGGGGTAAATCAGTTACTTTATCTTATCCCTACATCATTTTACCAGAAGCAAATAATCAGAATTTCTTTATAGGATTTTGAAAAAGATAAACTGAGATGACTTTTGAAGGTGCTAGTCCAAGGATAGGAACATATGAAATACTTTGAGATTATCTCATATGAAGAGGAAATTTAGATGCAAAGATGGGTAAGATGCTTCCTATATCCTTGAGTACCATAAATACTTGAAGTTGAATATAAATTACTAAGATACTCAGTAGAGAAAGACACAGATAAGTGGAAGGTTTGGGTTGCAGCCACGATCTAGACTTGAGTTCACTTTCTTCAGAGTGAGAGAAATGAGTGTCCTTATACTTAGAGCTAAGGATTGCATGTACCTCACACCCTGTTTACCTGTGTAAAAATGGCCAAAGTGCACCGTCACTATGTTTGGAGTCTGCTAAGATGTGAATGTGATCCCTCAAATGTAGAACTGGGATAAAAAGATTGAGAATCACTGCAGTGCAGTGGAGTCAGCTTATTGACATAATGTATGTCATATTCTCCTCTCCTGTGCATTGGCAGATTTCACTATCAGATTTCAGCCCTCTTTGCTTTTGAACAAAGATGTAACCTCAAGGTTTTCTTCAATAATCTCAGGATCAAATGAATATGACACCTTAGAAGAAATATACTTCACTTTTCATTTTAGATACAGATAGGAACAGTAAATAAAGTTTCTCTTTATTGACAAACTTCAGTCAAAGGTTAGTGAATGCATCATGGAGTAGAGGAAGATTCTGGAACTTTGTTCAGGCTTTTGAGGAAAGAAAACCACTAATGATGCCTGCTCTAGTGTATTTTTAAAGGCCCTGGAAAAGCATTTTTGTTCCTAAACTTATCTTTCAGGTCAAACATTAACATAGTTTGTTTATCCATAGTGACATGCAAAATGCTAGGTCCATAAAATGACAGTTCTACTCAATTTAGTAAGAGTAACCATAGGAATACTCGTGAGATCCCATGGGAACACCACTCTGGGGGAAGAAGATGTATCACAGGACACTTCAAAAGGAGTAACTCACGAACTGAATCTCAGAGAAGGAAATATTATGAGATGAAAGAGGGAAAGGGGTATTATTCTACACATAGGGATTGTTTGAGCAAAGATTAGAAGCTAAAACTAGCAAACACATATGAGGGATGCCAAGGAGAGTCAGCTGTGCTGAAACATGACGGGAAAAGCAGGGAGTGGTGGGGATGAGGCTGAGCAAGTAGGCTAAAGCCTGCATCAAAAAAGGTCTTAATTGTCAGGCCAAGCTGTTCATACCATTTACTAAAAATGGGAAATCGTAGAAATAACTGATGGAAGAAGTGACATGATCAGAATGGTGTTACTGAAAAAGACATTGCTAGTTGCACTGAAACACCAATTAGATGAATAAAGAGTTTGGAAGCAGCAATCTTGACTTCCAATTCCTGATTGACGACTAAATTATTGCATGGCATTGAGAGCAGAAGTTCCCCTTTTTGGATCCATTTGTTTAAGTGAAAAAATGATTGAACTGGGCAAGATGATTTCACCAGGCTCTTGTAGATACAATATTTTATACCAATCATTTGGTAACTGGTTTAATTGATTATCTGCTACTCAACTGTATCATTGGAATAGTAGAGAAACTTATCTTTGGGTTTCCCACCATGTACAAAGAGTTTGTATGATGTAAATGAGGTTACAAATATTTTTGAGAATGAGGAAATTGTCAAGCAAAGATGCCAAGTTGTTATTTTGTTTTCTAAATAAAATGGTAGCCCACAGATAATGGGGAAAATACAAGTTTAATGCATTTCCCTAAATTTGCATTTTCCCATTTATCTGTACATAATTTCTTCTTCTATTGTGAAACATATCTTCGTGTGTGACTAACGTGGGAAGTCTTTGTTGGACCTCTATAGAGATAAGAAAATACATTAACATGACAGAGAATGGAGATAGAACTGTATCACCTTTTTCACAATTTAGAGATCTAGTTTGTCAGAGCTGCAAGAAATGTTATAGACCTTCTTGTCTCATAGTTTTCAGGTTCTGTTCCTTATGACTTAGATGTTCTATGGAGGCACCTGTGGGATAACCTAGCATGGAAGAAAGCAGAGATGAGGAAGATAACGTTTTCCTTTCTTTCTCTTTTCCTAGAACTATCTTGCTGCCACATGTTGAGAGTGCACTGAGAAGAAAGCCACGTAGATATAGGTACATAGGAAATGGAAACATGGATCTCTGATGACAGCATTCAATTCCCCACCCAGCCGCATCTAACATAGTTCTTTTCCTTAGATTTCCTGGTTATTTGAGGTAATATATTTCCTATTTTAAGCTTGTCTGAATTAACTTTCTGTTCCTTGTAAAGAGTTTTGAGAAGTACTGTATATGAGAATTTCATGTATGACTTTATTTTATAAAATATTTTTTTCCACTGTCATTGAGAAAATACAAATTTGGGAACCACTGATTTCATCCAATGTAATCATTTTTAGAGGAAGTGACTAAAACAAAATACAGGATTATTTCCTAAAGTTCTACATCAAATACACGGCACTGCTGGTACTAGAACACAAAGCCCCTGATATCTGTAGCTGCCTGCTCACCTCACATTACCATATCTGCCCACATGCACAGTACCACCACTTATCTCCCTCCAATATCACTGTGACTTACCAAACATCGAGGAATAATATTCCCACACTGGCCAACCGGAAATTGTTTGAGGAAGAAGGCTTATCCATCTCTATAGAGGTCCTGCAAAGACTTCCCACATTAGCAGGACCTCTATACATGTGTTTCACAGTAGAAGAAAATTCACTCAGTCAACCAGACACTGTGGAAAGACCCTGTAGGATTCCTGGAATCCCTTAGCCCCAAGAGGGGCAATACTGCCTGGACACTGTGAGTGATGTGTCATCGTGGTACTGGAGCACCACCTCCTGGTTGTGTTGAAAGTTTAGTTTACCTTTTCTAGTCAAAGAAATTTACTAGAAATTTACGATCTTGGAGCTAGAAGGGCCTTTAAGAGTGACCTGGTCCATCATTCTTCTTTCATGGATGAGGAGATAGGCCAGAAGAGGAAAAGTGTCTTCCTACCACCATAATAACCAATTAAGAGCAGAGACACAATGAGGATCTAAACGTAGTTTCCCTGCCCAGTGCCTAGTTCTATAGTTGTAAAAGTTGAGAATTTTGTTTTCTTTTACTATTATTATTATTGTACTTTAAGTTATTGGGTGCCTGTGCAGAACGTGCAGGTTCATTGCACAGCTGTACACGTGCCATAGTGGTTTGCTGCATCCATTACCCCATCATCTACTTTAGGTATCTCTCCTTATGTTCGCCCTCCCCAACCCCCCTATACCCTACTATTCCAACCCCCAACAAGCCCTGGTGTGTGATGTTCCCGTCCCTGTGTCCATGTGTTCTCACTATTCAACACCAACTTATGATTGAGAACATGTGCTGTTTGGTTTTCTGTTCTTGTGTCAGTTTCCTGAGAGTGATGGTTTCCAGCTTCATCCATGTCCCTGCAAAGGACATGAACTCATCCTTTTTTATGGCTGCATAGTATTCCATGGTGTATATGTGCCACATTTTCTTTATTCAGTCTATTATTGATGGGCATTTGGGTTGGTTTCAAGTCTTTGCTATTGTGAACAATGCCACAATAAACATACATGTGCATATGTCTTTATAACTGAATGTTGTTTAACCCTTTGGGCATATTCCCAGTAATGGGGTTGCTGGGTCAAATGGTATTTCTAGTTCTAGATCCTTGAGGAATTGCCACACTGTCTTCCACAATGGTTGAACTAATTTACACTCCCACCAAAAGTGTAAAAGTGTTCTATTTCTCCACATCCTCTCCAGCATCTCTTGTCTCCTGATTTTTTTAACGATCGGCATTCTAATTGGCATGAGATGATATCTCAATGTGGTTTTGATTTTCATTTCTTTAATGACCAGTGATGATAAGCTTTTTTTCATGTTTGTTGGCTGCATACATGAGAATATTTTAGCATAAGAAACTGAAGAGTTTAAATTTGCCTTAGGAGGAGAAATAATGAAAGTAAATACAAACAACTTACAGAATTGAGAGGTCATTGAACAATTAAGTCACAAACAAGAGACAATTGGGGATCTAGACATAATGGACTGTAGGCATTCTGTCCAGGGAACTATCCCAATTTACATGAATCAGCTTTAAATGTTGCCCATTCTTACATTACTTCACTCAAGAGTTATATCCTAAGGAAATGAAGTCTGATTGGCCTAGATTGAGAAATTTGCCAGCCATGGTGTGAAAGTATAAGAGCCTGTGATGTAATTTCATTGAAATTTTATGGGACTTACCCCTATAGGGAGAAGTATTTTCTCAAAGGAAAATTCAATGCTATTCCCATAAGAAGAGAGAAGGGATGCCAGGTAACAAAAACAACAGATGCACACTGCAGAAACAAAGCCATAGTTATCACTCAGGCATTTTCAAACTAGTGTCGTAAAGCTTCTACTTACAGACCAGAACACACAATTCACATTTTAAAATGTCCTTATGCATTGTAGATGACTTAATTCCAAAGCATAGAAAGCCATGACTTCACCACCTCTGAATATCTGATACACCTTCTCCTTAGCACTTTGTGTTTCACTGCTTCTTGATATCCAAATGACAGCTGTTTCACTGTTGATTATTACCTGCACCTTGGTCTTCTTGGGAAATATGAAGAGCTTGATAGAAAAGCTCCAAAAACACCTCCTTTCTAAGACCTCTCTTCTTAGAGGGGGTTCCACCTATTATGTGTAAGGTCCCCTTTTGGACAGGGCTTTTCTACCTTGGCAAAGTTGACATTTTGGGCTGGAAATTCTTTGTTGTGAGAGGCTGTCCGTCATTGTAGGATATTTAACAGCATCCCTGGCCTCCACCTACCAGATGCTAATAGTACCTTTCAGTTGTAATAATTAAAAATGATGGTAGACTTTGCTAATTTTCTCCTAGTGGAGGTGAAAGGGAGTGTGTAATGTATTCTAATTGACAGTGTTTGGAGATGGCCCCAGGTTACATAAAACCAATTTCATTTTTACCTGAGGGGGAACTTTTTATCCATCAACACTACTCAACAGTGAGAGACTTTGTCTTGGAAAGTAAGAGGTGTTTTAGGGATATTGAGCTGAAGCTGGGTAAAGTACTGGTTAGTGATGCTGTCGGGAGTGGAGGAACATCAGAGAGATGGGTTTTTTGGTTTTATTCTTTAAAATGAAAAAAACCCTTAAATACAGTTATTATATCATTTTAGTCCAACATATATGTGTTTCTATTCAGTTCTTTTGGTTACAAAGAAGCCAATAGAAACTCAGTTTAATACATAAAAATGAGTACATGTGAACTGGATATGGAAAAGAAAAGTGATAAAAAACAATTAAGGTATTTTACAGGACCCAATGTTCTCTCCATCTCTCTTCTTCCCTCAGGGAACCCATAGGCTTTTGAAGTCCCTCTGACCTTTTTCTCTACTGTCCTTCCCCCAGCAGCTGGCTACCTTTGCTTACTCACTGTCATTGCTTCCTTATGACTTGCATTGGCAGTGACTCGTTAAGGCAATTCCAACGTCTTTCTCTAATTGGTAGCCTTGGGGATTTAGCTACTCACCTAAAATTGCTTGCTTTCCGTTGTTCCTAGTTCTAATTTCTGAAGAAGAAAAAAAAAACCTAGATTATCTTTCTGCATGTGAGAGCAACATAGGTAGTTGGTCTGTGTCTAAATTTGCTGTATTTGTTACTGTGTCATTGGTCACAAATAACAGAAAACCCTTATTCAAATGGCTTGAACAATAAGGAAAGTCTATTATTTAATAATATAGAGTCCTAAAATAGAGTCTTTCTGGGCCAGTTAATTTTTATATCCCCCCTGGAAGTCCCATTGATGACCCAAGGATCTAGGTTCTTTACATTGATCTGCTCTGCTATGCTCAGCATGGTGGCTTTGTTCTAGGGCTAACTCCTCCTCATGATCATTACTATATCCGACCTAAGCCATCTTAGCCCAACAGCCACATCCTGAGTAAGAAGACATTGCTTTTAGTAAGTTGTCTTTTTAAGAAGGAAGAAACGTTTTCCAGAAGTGCACCAGGAGACTTTCCCACATCAATCTCACATTTAATTAACCAGAATTATGACATATGCTATGACTAAGCCAAATGCTGACAAGGGGAATGGGACTACTATGTTTGACTTAGACTAATCATGTTTTAATTGTGATGCGTGGAATAGAGCTCACTTTCCTAAACAACTAATTCTGGTACCAACATCAGATTGTGTTATTGAGGACAAGATAGAATAGAATGTTTGTGGTAATAGAGCTTGAATCAGCTGGCTTTGGATTGAGTGGTTACTTTTTGCCTTTCTTCTGTGGTCAAGGAAGATGAGATTCATGACACAACCCTGCTGCCTAGCTAATCTATGGGTGTATGTGTCCTTGGATCTGGTGCCTATTCCAATTTCGACAAATTGTTATGAACCATTCAACTGGTGGAAATGACAGCTTCCTATGTAGCAGGGACCATGGCTATAACAGTTTCTTTTTAGATGGGAGTTGCTAGTACCATGATCATGTGTTCAATAAAATTTTTAACTTCCATTTTTTAAATATGTCCTCATCTTTCTCATTTGTTCAATTATAGGTCTGTGAATCCTGTACTGAGTGACTACTATGTGTCAAGAACTTTGGATACAGAGATGAATAGGACATAATACAGAAATTGAAGAATTCACAGTAGCAATGCCACAAACTGGAGACTGTGTTTACTGACATGAAATGAAATGGCCTAACAATCTCATCTAGGAAAATGTATTAGCAAGAAAGGGTCAAACAGTGGTATATATGGGTAAAAAATAGTTGGCTAATAAAAAATAGCCTTTCTTTGCTTATGTTTTTAATTTTAGTAATACTAAAAGTAAAAATAGAATTACTTTATATTCTGATATTGTTTCATAGTACACAATGCACTTTCACTTAGCAAAGTTAATCTTTACATCATCCCTGGGAATCCCACAGCAAAGCTATTTTGATTCTTACCAGAAATGGCCTTAGGATAATGATTCTCACCTGACCTCAAATATGTGCAAGGTAACATAAGTAAGAAACAGAAGAAGAGGGACTTAAATCTAAGATCTCTGGTTCTATGTCCACTCTTTATTCTACCTCATAGGCTACTAAAAACACTGTGTTTCTTTCTTGGTAGAAATAAAGTCATAGGTTATTAAGTGGAACTAATTATGGCACTCATGGCCTGTCCAAATTAGTATCAATATTTTAAAAGTTTGATGATTACAAAATAAATGAAACTGATTTCTCTCAGGAACATGTACTTTGGGTCAAACTAAGCTAAGTCTCATAGGTAGGAATCACCATAGGGACCTGCTATAATAAATAGATAAGAATAATCTATAACTAGCATGTCATCTCTCTATGTATAAATTGAGTTTTAAAGATATTGGGGGAATGTTTGCTTGCTGGCTTAAAGAGGTTAAATATTGCTGCCTGTCTTCCTGTTTACATTGTTAATTTGCTTTCCAAATCCTTTTAGCTAGATAAAGCAAAAGTAAACTTCAGAATAGGCCCTGTACAAATTATCACCAATTCTAAATTAATGAGCTTTTTGCTTTATCTGAGTTGCAGAAAGACTAAACAAATGTGCTGGAATCACATATTTTCTTTCCATCAGAAGGGCTATATTCTCCCCTTTAGCACTATTTCTTCTCTCAGGAGATACAAGAGATCCACTGATTTAATATGCCCAATGTTTCAATATAAAATGGACAGCTGGGCCACCCTCTACCTTTTTTTGTTTTACCCAGTTGGTGACTAAGCGTTACTGGTTTAATCTAATTTTTTTCTTTCCAAACTTACATTCAACATAATCAAACACCTATGTAATTGTGTATGATGTCTTTCTTTTTTCACTATTCTATGATGAGGGGGAAAGGTTTTGTCAGTGGGAGTGGTATCATATGTAGTTTAACTAAAAGGGCAATGACTTATTGTACTCTCTCTCTCTCATTATGTGGCTCAGTTGAGGAGGCTAATTAATTCCCATTTATATACTCTTCACCTCAGTTCATACCAGGAGCTTGAACCTGCTCTTCCTGATTCATGAATTTTGTAATGGAGAGCACGAGATCCAGACAAATACTGATTTGATTTCAACTTTACACTCTCAGGCAAGTTACTTCCCTTCATTAAGACTCCATCTTTCCATATGTAAAATGAGACTATCTAATGTGATTAAGATCTCATCAAAATATTCAAAATGTTTTATTTCTACTTTGCTAAATGTCATCAAAGTAATAGTCTCTTATTACCCACATCATCAGAAAGAACTACTCAAATATTGTTGATGCACTTCTTTAGAGCACTTTAGAAAATTTCAACTGAATTGGTTATCTGGTAAACCCAAGGTCACAGGCATAGAAATCAGTTTATAGTGTTCTCTTGCAAAATATCTAACAATATTCATAATGTAGAAAGCAAATAATAATTTTGTGTCAGAAAATAGAATACATCAGTTTACCTGGCAACCTCTGCCAGGAGAAAAAATGCTTACTTTTGAAATTTATCCATCTATACACCATGACCAGACTGAATGTAAATGTTCATGATGTAGACATTTTTCTTGCTACCTCCAAAAAATTTGTTTTTCACCATTTATCATTTTGTCTAGACAATGTGCATGATGATATCAAAGACTAATAAACCCTATATATGTTTGATTTGTTCTTCTTTCTACAAGTAAAACAAAATAAGAACAAAGTCACAGAAAAGCAATACCTTACAGGTAGCTACATGTTATAAAGCATATTTGCTCTCTTTTCTTATCCAACAATAACAGCCAAGCAAGCAAATAACAGAAAAAGTAAAGGATACCAAACAACATCAAAATTTAAAACCAACCAACCAGTCATGTGTGGTGCCTCATGCCTGTTATCCCAGCACTTTGGGAGGCTGAGTTTCAAGGATCTCTTGAGGCCAGGAGTTTGAGGCTAGCCTAAGCAACATAGTAAGACCCTGTCTCTACAAATTAAATTAAATTAAATTAAATTAAAATTAAAATGAGCTAGGTGTTGTGTGTACCTATAGTTCCAGCTACTCAGGAGGCTAAGGCAAGAGGATCTTTTGAGCCCAGAAGTTTGAGGCTTCAATGAGCTGGCATTGCAACTGCACTGCAGCCTGGGAAAGAGAACAAGACCCTGTATCAATAAACAAAAACAGAAATAAAACAAAAAAACAAGTAACCAACAACCACCATCACCACCACCATAACAAAAACAGAAAATGCATGGTTTCAATTGCTACTCATTTGTAGAGAACTTTTGATTCCATAGTTGCAGGCCAGATTTCTTACCTCCTGGGCTATAAACTTGTGTACTTTTTTTTGCCCCCTGGACATTTCTACCTACATACTCACTGAAATTTTTATTTCTATATACATATATAACTGATAATGCTCAAAAGTGAACAAATTTCTACCCTAATTCTGTTCTATTATTCATGTTACCTTATTTCAGTGAATGACAAAATCAAGCCAAAAAATATGAGGCATTATTTTCAATTCCCCTTGTCACACTTTTTATAATAAGTCACTTCCTAAGTCTTTATGATCCTAATTTTTATAATTCTCAAATCTTTCTATTTTACTTTTATCCCCAATTGCAGCATATATATTGGCGTGTATATGTATATATACTGCCATCATCCTTGCAGCTGGTTTCTTAATGATGCTACTATTTGCTGATCAATGGATTTTCTATATGGCAGCTTCAGATGTGAATGGGACTCGGTTATTCTTCTGCTTAAGACTCCACAGTGGCTCCAATTGCCCTCCAGGTAAAATCTAACTCACTAATATGGATTGCAAGTCTTGATGAGATCAGAACCCTGATGATTTTCTCATTTCACTTTTACTTTGTTCACTGACCTCTCCTTAATCTCTAATTCGGTATCCTCAATCCTGACTGCACCTTAACATCACCTGGAGAGTTTCAAAATAAACAAACAACAAAAACTAGAAACATGATTCTCCACCCCTCACCCTCATAGAAATGATTATTTAGTTAGTCTGATAGAAGGTTATTCATCAGTACTTCAAAAAAAATTGCTGGAAATATTTCTACTGTGCAACTACATCCAAACACACAAAGAGCTCTCTTGTCTCTAGATTCTTTCTACTAGGAATCCTCTTTTTACATGTTTTACTCCTTCCATGTCTGTGTCTCAGATGGAGAAATTATTCATTAAATATTGGGTACATATGTTCAGATAGGCATTTAGGCGGGTTGGGTATGGAGAGAAATACAGAAGTGCGGTGAAAGAGAATTAAAAAATCTGGATTTGAATCTCCATTCTGACAGATAGTAGATGTGTTCAGAACATTTACTTAAACACAGTAAACCTTGGGTTCCTTAGTTGTAAAGTACAGAGAATACTATCTACTGGCCAGAGTTTCTGTGATAATTGAATTTGTTAGCATATGTACATTTCACAAAACAGGGATGACAAGAATACAACTTTAGTTAAGAACACTGGCTTTGGAACCATCCAACACTCATAATCAAGTTTTTAGCCATACACTTAACAGTAATATCACCTGTTTAAAAAGTTGCTTAAACTCTCTTGGCCTTAGTATCTATAACCTTAAATTAAGAATGATATTACCAAAGTTAAAGTTCATAACAAAAATCAGATAGATATGAAAAACATTTATCATACATACAAATTATCTTGATACTATCTTCTGTGTATGCATTAGACTTGAATAAAAAGTTTAAAGTCTGTATAAATTTTAAGTATAATAATTATAATGGAATCCATCATTATTAATATTACTGTTTCCCTATTTGTAGAATTTACTCCTATTCTTTTCATAACCTCTTTCATTCCCCATAAGTACCTATAAAATATCAGTTACTTATTTTATGTAACATTTCCCACTATAATGGGAAGTCTTTCTCTAGAAACTAGTGTTTTAACTTAGTATTGTAACCTCCAGACAACTATTTGGATGATCAATGCTAGGACCTGTGTTGACTCTCTTTTGAAGGTTCTTCTTTTCTCATTTTATCTGACTACTCAGGCTATAAATTGGAGACCCTTGCAATACTGCTCTGATATTAATCCCAACTGGAAATCATGCTAATTCATAAAATACAAGTCATTCTTCAAATTGCTCAATGTCAAAAGATGCTTCTATGTTGGGTCTGATGTCACATTTGAGGAAATTAGCTGGCTATATTTTCTGGATGTGAAGTAACACATTTATCATGCCCTTGACACATACTGAGTAGTCTCAACTTTTTGGATTTATAGTTTGTGGGAAATATAAATACACTCAATATTTACTTCCATTTATCAGAATATGTGAAGAAAACAGGTATTAATAACTTATACAGGGATTCATTTCTGTAAGTGTTCATCACAAAATAATTCTTCAAGATGAGGAGTTATGCATTAATTGGAAGGTATGCTTAGCCAATTTGTAAACGACAATTGTTTGGAAGCTATAGAGAACATGGTTAACTGTCAGACTCAGTATGCAGACAAATAGGAATAAAGTGGAACAGAGATAAATTGTTTCTAAAAGAAAAACACTTGGTAGAAATAAATTCTAATTTCTGCTTTTAAATGCAAACAACTAATTCCACAAGAACTGTTTATGGAGTTGTCACTAAACAGAAACACTGATGGAAAGGGATATGGTTAATTGACATAAGCTCACAAAATTAATTGTACAGTCTGCCACAAAGAGAACAGGGATAAGTCTTTATTGTATCCTCTGCTGGGTTATTACCATTATTTTATTTAATCCTCACAATAATGGCTTGAAACTATCTTTAGTTGAACAACTGATTTATTTAATAAAGAACAAAGTTTTACAAGTTTACTAAATGGAAAAAGTAGAAATAAAATCCAGATAAATGGGGTCTCTAAACTTTTTCTGTTTGGTTTCCTCCACCTGAAGTCTATATAAGTTCTGCTTTCACCGAGATTGACTAACACAAACAATTTACCTTTCCATATAAAACAACAACACACACACATACACAAACAAAAAAAAACAGACAAAATACTTGAAGCAACACATTTTAAGACACTGAACATTAGGTAAAATAGAACAGTGATCCCTGAAAAATGACACAAATATGAAATAACCCTTAAAATTACCTTCTCTTATTGTATTGAGAGGTTTTCCAGGCCGTAACACAAAGAGAATACATATAGACAGATTCCCAAGGAACTTTTGGAGTTTAGAAAATAGAATGGTAAGTCCAAGGAGGATAAGACCTTTAGAATTCATAGGACAGAATACCAGTGAATAAAGAGCAACACACAAAAATTTGCAGATAAGCTGAGGATCCCACTCTAGTATTCAGTTGTCTCTTGAACAATTCTTGCATGTAAGAAAAGTAGTGTAAAATGAAGGGAATCGACCAAAAGAATTAGAAGGAACAGCATTTAATACTCATTCAGGATCAACAAAAGTATATTTTCTCATCCACCAGACTAGAAAAACCCTAATTCATGAGGCACTGGGTGGAAAACACAGAAAGGTTGTGCCACAGTAATGAGGAGTAATCAGCTCTAGACTGAACATTTTCTGGTCTCAACTAATAAATATTAAAATCAAGACATGAAAGTATGCACAACTAGTTTAACTTCATTATAAAACAAAGTTTAATAATATAAGTATATAAATATATCCAGCTCTCAACAAAGTAATATTTACAATGCTTAGTATCCACTCGAAAATTACTAGGCACACAATAAAAGTGAAAAATATGACTCATAATGAAAAATCAATCACCTGAATCCAACCCAGAACTGATACAGATGTTAGAAGTAGAAGGTGAATACATTAAAACAGTAAGAAGACATAATCATGAAGACAGAGAATACACATCCTACTAAAAGAACAACTGAAGAGTTATGATTAGTAAGCCAATAAAGAAATTAAAGTAGAATAGTAAATACATTTAATGGACTCAAATAAAGACAGAAAAATAGGAAACTGGGAACAAATATCAAATATGACAAAGAAAAAACAATGGTAATTTAATTAGCAATGATAAATGCAAATCTGAGAATATCTGTAATTACATTAAATATACCTGGTCTAGATAATTTAATTAAAAGGCAAAGATAATCAGACTGGATTTTTTAAAAAAGAAGACTGAACCATGTGCAAGAAGAGTAACCATCATTTATATATTTTATCTCCTTTTCTGGAAAAGGAATTCATGTGCTTTCACTTGCGCCAGGCCTGTAAGATATTTTCATTTAGTTGGTACTGAATCTGAGTCTTCAACAGGCCATTCCACAACTCTATGAAGCCAGCAGCTTCCAGATGGTGGGGAACATGATAAGACCAGTGAATTCTGTGAGCATGACCTCATTGCTGCACTTATTTTACACTGAATTGAGTTCGTTGACCAGAAGCAATGTTGTGTAAAATACCAAGAGTAGATAAGGTGCCTTGTAATTCCATGGATGGTATTTTTGGCAGAAGCATTATAGCAGGGATAGCAGATTCATATACAGATTTTGCCTATTGCAGTGAGAACAAAATAGTGCCTTTTCCATGATAGAAGCAGTCCAATGTAATCAATTTGTGAGCAGGTAGTTGTCTGACCACCTCACAAATTTATTTCTCATAGTCATGTTAAAAGTTGTGTCTTCTAAACTCTCCCAGGGTAGATGAGTTTGTTTTAAATGACAAATCCACAACATACTGTGATGGTTAATACTGAGTGTCAACTTGATTGGATTTAAGGATATAAAATTTTGATCCTGGGTGTGTCTGTGAGAATGTTGCCGAAGGAGATTAACATTTGTGTTCATGGGCTAGGAAAGGCAGACTCACCCTTAATCTGGGTGGGCACAATCTAATCAGATGTCGTCATGGTTAGAATATAAAGCAGGCAGAAAAATATGAAAAGAAGATTGACCTAACTTCCCAGTCTACCTCTTTATCCCATGCGGGATGCTTCCTGCCCTTGAACATCGGACTCCAGGTTCTTCAGTTTTTTGGAACTCAGACTAGCTCTCCTTGCTCCTCAGCCTGCAGACAGCCTATTGTGGAACTTTGTGATCATGTGAGTTAATACTTAATAAACTCCCATATATATATGGAATATATATATTATATAATATATAATTATAATTTATAACATATATATAAAATATATCTATACACATATACATGTATACATATATATAAAATATTCCATTAGCTCTGTCCCTCTAGAGAACTCTGGCTTATATACATACTAATCCCAGTAAGCTTTTTGTTTCATTTTGTTTTCGTTTTTTTGAGAGAATTTTGCTCTTGTTACTCAGGTTCCAGTGCAATGGCTCAATCTCAGCTCATGGCAACCTCTGCCTCCCAGGTTTAAGTGATTCTCCTTCTTCAGCCTCCCAAGTAGCTGAGATTATAGGTATGCACCACCACACCCAGCTAATTGTGTATTTTCAGTAGAGACAGGGTTTCTCCATGTTTGTCAGGCTGGTCTTGAACTCCTGACCTCAGGTGATCCACGCGCCTCAGCCTCCCAAAGTCCTGGGATGACAGGCATAAACCACCTTGCCCAGCCTGCCCCCCTAAGCTTATAAATTCCTTCCTTCACATTAAACCAAAGCAAGTCCAGCATTTCTAACTTGCTAATTGTTAGTCATCTTTTGGTCTCTGCTTCAGGAAACCAACAAAACAAACTGTTAGAACCCTTTTCAATTCCCTGAACTGCAACATTAGTTCAGAATCGCTGCTTAGTGAGCTTATATTAATAATTCAACTTGATCTAACTTTATGTTCCTTTTACTATTATCCCACTTCATTAGTATCTATTCCTACACATGTTCCCTGAATTTTTGTCTGTATAAATTAGAAAACACAAAATAGTTCTTTTGAAATATAGTGTACCTCCTCATTCTACTTATGAGGGTGTATACTTCACCTTCACCTTTAGGTAACTTCTGGACTTTAGCTATAAGTCTAAAAGCAAAGAGGGATTGTGATGGGTCCTGAGGAGAATCATTAGTCTTACAAGATGACTGTCTCAGGAGAAGTCATTAGAGTTTCTTCAGGTAACACACAGTTTATACCCTGAAATGGATATAGAAAAGATGCTTCCACTATGTGTGGAAAGTCTGCTTCCACTGACAAAAATGATGCTGAATTTAGGGGTGCAATATCTTAAGCTTCATCAGATTCTTCCCACATGTCTCCATTTCTTCTTTCAGGAACCCCGTAACTTCCTTTGCAGTCAATGTTCACATTTTAACCGAAGACAACCTGTGAGATTGGTAGTTGAAACTTGTATTGTAATTCAGCCAGTTGCATGATAAAGATTTGGTTTTCCACATCCTCAGCCCTGAGCTACAGGAGATAATAGTTTCCTTCAGGGCTCATATAGAAGCTATCAGGTCATTTATGTGGCACTTGAGTTGGAATATTGAATCCTTGAGTTCATGTTTTTCTTTTCTATTTAATCCAGCAACATTAGGAGCAGCCAGCTAATCTCATTATACTTGTTAGACAAAAGTGTTTAAAAGTATCATATACAATCTTGTGGATCCCTCTAAGATTCTTATATGCCATTAATCAGTAGTATGCAATGGTGAGATTTTTATGTATCTCTACTGTCAGACCATGCCACAGACTTACCACTGAAAATAAAATCACTAGCATATTTAAATCTAACCAGATTAGAGAGCAGATTTCATAAACCTCACAACCCATTCAGAAAACTCATCTTAAAATTCTGTTTCTCTTAAACAATCAAGATAAGATGGCAGTCTACAAATTGAAAAAAATAATTGCAAACCGTACATCTGACAAAGGGTTAATATAAAATATTTATAAATAATTTATACAACTCAATAGTGGAAAAAATATAACTCAATTAAAATATGGGCAGAAAATCCAAATAGACATTTCTCCAAAGGAGACATAAAAATAGATAACAGGTATATTAAAAGGTGCAAAACATTATTAATCATCAAGAAAATACAAATCAAAACCACCATGGAATATCACCTTATACACATTAAATGGCTATTCACAAAAAGTCAAAAGATAATAAATGTTGGAGAAGGTATGAAGAAAAAGAACTCTTGTAACACTGTTGGTAGAAATGCACACTGGTATCACCAATGTGGAAAACAATATAGAGGTTTCTAAGGAAATGAAAAGTAGAATTAGCATATGATCAGCAATATTTTTTCTTGGTATATACCCAAAGGAAATGAAATTACAATCTGATAAATATATACATACTCCCATGTTCATTGCATTGTTATTCACAATAACTAAGATAAAAAAACACCCTAAGTGCCTGTTGACTGACAAATGGATAAAGAAACTGTACTACATATATACAATGGACTATTACTCAGGCTAAAATAATGACAGCTTGCACTTTGCCACAACATGGTTGAGCTTGGAGAACATTATGCTAAGTGAAATAAACCATATACAGAAAGAAAATTGTCACACTATTTCACTTACATGCGACATTTTAAAAATTATTTAAAAATACAGAGATAGAAAACAAAACAGTAGTTACCAAGTGAGGTGGTTGGGGAAGAGAGAAGTGTAAGTCAAAGGACATAAAGTAGCAGATATGTAGGATGAACAAGTCTACAGATCTAACGTGTAGGATAATAACTATGGGTAATAAAATTGTGCTGCTTTTGGGACCAGGCTAAATGAATAGATTTTAGCTGCTCTTGCTACAAAAACAACAACCAAAAAAGAAAGGGCAACTTTTTTACTATCTATGCATCTCCCATAATATCATGTTGTATGTGTTATTCTAATTTTTTTTTTTTTTTAGAAAAAGAGAGAAAAGGAGAAAGAAAGAAACAGCAAAAGAAAGAAAAAAAGAAAAAGAAAGGAAGAGATTTTAGAAAAAGAGAGAAAAGGAGAAAGAAAGAAACAGCAAAAGAA